>PVKS010013542.1:0-29798 GCA_004027875.1 Aplodontia rufa | reverse complement strand
GAAACTGCAAGCATGACACATCACTGGTGGGAATGCGGCGCGGTGTGGCCCCTTGGAGCACGGTCCCACAGCTCCCCCAACACGCAGCTGCAAAGGCTCTCTATCCACACCTAGAATGGGATTTGTCAAGAAAAAGAAACGAGGATTTGATAGCAAACGTTAAAAACATCATCTGCTAGGGCTGGAGATGTGGCTCAGTAGTCGAGTGCTTCCTGAGTACGCGTGGGGCCCTCAGTTTGAGCCCCAGCACCAGAAAACAAACAAGCAAAGAAAAATTATTTGCTGTGGTCTGAATGCTTCTGTCACCTAAATTCCAAATTCATACGCTGAAACCTAGGTCCCAAGGTGACGGTCTTACGAGGTGAGGCAGTGGGGAGGAGGTTAGCGTCCTCATGAGTGGGATTAGCGACTTTGCAGGAAAGACACCAGAGAGCTCTCCATCTCTCCTGCTGGCCCTCGAAGACACAGAAGATGAATGAGGAAGAACCTGCCAGCTCCTTGATCTTGAACTTGCAGCCTCCAGGACCATTAGACACATTTCTGAGGTTCGCAAGCCAGCTGGTGTGGGGTGCTTTGCGACTAAATTGGACTAAGACATTCTCCTAATTAAGTCAGATACAAAGGACCACATATTCTAGGATTTCACTTATATAAAATGTCCAGCTTAGACAAACCTATAGAAACAGGAGGAAGATAGGCTGTCGGGGGCAGGAGGGTGCACAGGAGATTACAGGGAAATGGGTAATGGCTGCTAATGAGTCCAGAATTTCTTTGGAGGTGATGCAAATATTCTAAATTTATTATGGAAACAGATACACAGCTCTGTGAACCTACCAAAAACAACTGAGTCCTAAATGTGTGAATCATACAGCATGTGAACTGCATCTCAGTAAAGATGGTGTTTTAAAAAAAGAAATGCAGCACATATTTTAAATGAAGGTGAAATAAAGATATTTTCATACAAACGAGGACACAAAGAATTTGTCAGTGGCCGAACTGTACTGCAGGAAATGTCAAAGCAAGATTCTTCAGGCTAAAGAACTGATACGCAGGAAAACCCGGATCTACAGAAGGAATGCAGAGCTAGGGACTGTGAACCACACGGGCAAACACGACTCCTGCTCTCTCAGGCCTGCGTGTCCTTCAAACATCAGTGACTGACCATCAGCGGATGAATGGAAAATGTGGTCGAGATGCACAACGGAGCTCCCTTCAGCCATAGAGAAAAACAAGAGCGGTGCTCACCTGGCACGCAAGAGATCGTGAGTTCAAACCCCAGCACCATGCACACCACGAGGTCAGAACAACAAAAGCCACGTGAGAAACCAAGGATAACTGATTCTCTCTCTCATGTATGAATATAAACAAATCCCACCATCAGGGATAACTACAATGCACGAATTTTTAAAAATGTGGAAAGAGTCGGGTGGCACATGTGTGTAATCCTGGGGAGACTGTAAGCTCAGGGAGGCTGAGGCAGGACGATGGCAAGTTCAAAGCCAGCCTCAGCAACTTAGCAAGGCCAAAAGCAACTTAGTGAGACCCTGACTCAAAATAAAAAAAAAAAAAGGGATGGGGATGTGGCTCAGTGGTTCAGTGCCCCTGCATCCAATCCCCAGTTTCAAAAGAAAAAGGAAAAAATTAGAAATGCTCTGAAGGAAACTTTCAGTTAAAGTCCCGCAGGAAATCATCTTTTACTCATTTCAATCCGTTTTGAGTGAACAAGACATGGTACGTACTTTCAAAGCCCAAAGTCAGCCAGAGACTTCTGTAGGTTTTAGACATTAATACTTTTTTTTTTCATTTATGATGGCATGTCAAAGCAAGACCCAAATTTGTTTATAAAATTATGCCAAATATGAAAAACTATCCTTGTTCATAGCAGAAAGGCTGCAGGAAAGCGGGCACGTGGCTTAGCGGAGTGGCAGCTCCCTTCTTCCCTTGCTTTCAATTTTCCCATGGTTTGCATTTGCTATTTTAAATTACATGGGAGGATGAGAAAGTCTCCTCTCTTCCTGTTCGGTGCCTGTTTATTTTGTTTTTTGCTTTTGTACTCCAGGCTCCAAGTCAAACATGGAAGGCGGCTCTGAGAGAACGCTCTGAGTGCGTCGGACTCCGTGGTGGGGACAGCGGGGACACCAATCATCAGTGACAAAACTCGAGACCGGATTTCTAGCCCTGAAATGGTTCATAGCCCGGGAGACCTGAATGTCCCTGAGACGAGCGGACCATGGTCAACAAATGCTGTGGATGGGGAGAGAACAAGATGGAGAGAGGGTGGAAGCGGATTCCTTTCCAGGGGGCATACCGGGGAGAGAACCCACAAGCACTCAGCCACTGAGCTGGATCCCTAGCTCCTTAAAAAAAAAGAAGAGAGAGAGAGAGAGAGGAACAGTGAATGAGAGAGAGAAAGAAAGAGAATCAATTTTATCGTTTTTCGTGTGGCTTTTGTTGCTCTGACACTTCGTCGTGTATGTGGTGCTGGGGTTTGAACCCACGTTCTTGCGCATGCCAGGCAAGCGCCATAACCCCCGAGCCACCACTCCAGACCCTATGCACACCTTTTTTTAAGCCAACTTAGAAGCAGGAGGCAGGAAAACATGCCCCAGTCCTTCTCCTGCCTCTAAGGGTCTAGGTGACCCTACTGATACTCATCCCCCAATCAAGCTGGGGTCTTCTCCCCAGTGAACCGAGGAGTTCAACAACCATATTCCCATTTCTTTTTAATTTTTATTTTGAGACAGCATCTCACTAAGTTGTTCAGGGCCTCACTAAGTTGCCGAGGCTGGCTTTGAACTTGTGATCCTCCCGTCTCAGCCTCCTGAGCCACTAGGATTACAGGTGTGCACCACGTACATTCCTGTTTATCAGGATCACTGTAGCAACTTTTCTAGATAGTGCTTAAAATGGACCTGATCACTTCTATATTCAGGTTAAAAGAGTAGTGAGATGACTTAGAAGTGGGCAAAACATGTGAATGGATGCTTCACCAAAGGAATCACAGGGATAGCAAATACGAAATGTTCAACGTTAGTCATAAGGCAGAGGAAAGTTAAAACCACAGAGAGAGCTCTCTACATACCTGCCTCCATGCTTATACTGGCAAGTGTGATCATACCGAGGTTGGTGAGAATGTGTGAGTAGAATTTTCACACGTTGCTGGTAGGATTGTAAAATGTTCCAATCATTTTAGAAAATGGTTTATCAATCTGTTATAAAGTTCACATGTATCTACCATGTGATTCAGCTATCCTATTCCTAGGTACTTCGCTAAGAGATAAGAAAACTTACATCCATACAGAAACTTGTACACAAATGCCCCTGGGTTCTTTATCTATTATAGCCACAAATTAGGAACAACTCAAATGTCCAACAAGAGGTGAACAGAGTACAAATTGTGGAATAGGTGCAGAGTAGAATATTACACAGTGATGTAAAGGAATGGACTATTTGATACACAATGACACAGATACATTTAATTGTGGTGAGTGGAAAAAACCAGACCACGGGAAGATTATGTAGCCTGATTAGTCAATAAAGCCTTATGTCAATCAAGACATAAAACAACTAGGACATGGAGAATGGAGAAAGGAGGCAAGCCGAGTTAGAGAAACATATCTACTCAGAGCCGCAATTTCAAAGTGAGGAAGATTCTGGGTGAGCAGACTACTTCTTCCTTCAAGTTCCCATTACTTTTTTTTTTTTTTTAATATACCAGCAATTGAACCCAGGGGCCCTTAACCACCGAACCACATCCCCAGCCCTTTCTATTATTTATTTTGAGACAGGGTCTCGCTAAGTTGCCTAAGCAACTTAATTGCAGAGGCTGGCCTTGCTCTTGCAATCCTCCTGCCTCACCCTCCCAAGCTGCTGGGATTGCAGGTGTGGGCCACTGCGCCCAACTAGGCTCCCATTACCTTTGCTGTCAGGCGAGCAGATCATTTCCTCTTGGCCTTGCAGTCCCTCCCCTCACTCCATGAGCTATGTGCCAAGCACGGAGGCACGGATCTTCGAGCAGCACTCTCATATGCCTCCCTTCCCTAAAACTACTTCCCACAGTTCCCACCACCCATGAACTGAGTCCCAGCTCCCCACAGCCCAGGCTACGGCCCTGGAGGCTCTGGTGTCCGACAACAGTTCCTGTTTCAAGTCCCCTGCTCTCTGATGGTTCCCAGCAATCCTGGTTCCTGAGTTGTCTCCCAGGGCCTCCCTGCATTTCCAGGTCCACGCCACTCTCCTACAGGAGGCTATCTACTCCTTCCCTCTCTTACCTCTAAACCTCATCCAATACGATGGGCTCAGATACTGCTCCTCAATTCCGCACCCAGCCACCTCCACCTCCCAGCACCTGAACCATCCCACGGTGAGCCCCAGACACCTGGGGCTCACGACTCCACCTCTGCTCCTTTGCCAACGGGGCGTCACCTATCATGTCAGCTGGACATCTGGCAAAAGATCGCGGTGGCAGATGAATAAGCAAAGGAAAGGAAGACAGAAGAGACGATTTGATGGCCCAGAGCTTTGCTGCCAAAGCAGATGGGTTTCCCCCACAAAGACATGGCGCATCACATTGCTGTCCTGATAGACTTTGTTTTTTTTTTTTTTTTAAAGAGGTGAAAATGAGAAAGAGAGAAAATATTTATTTTTTTCATCTGGCCTTTGTTTCTCTGACACTTAGGAACCTGTGTACTCGTACACGCCAGGCAAGTGCTCCAACCTCTGGGCCACCACACTAGTCCCCATGATACCCCTCTGTGGCTGAGCCACCCCAACCTGTCTTTGAACTGAGGTGGGTTTCAGGACCTGGTGTGATTTTTTTTTTCTTTTTTTTTTTTTCCGGTACCAGGGATTGAACCCAGAGGTGCTTAACCACTGAGCCACATCCCCATCCCATTTTCCTCTACAGAGAGGGTTAAGCCCATACGCCCCGCACCCTCTCTCCCTGCCCCGCTCCGCACCTCCACTTCCCACAGGGCTTTGGAACTGGTGGCAGACGTGGCTGACTGCCGGCCTGTGGTCCTCAGGAAGACGTGCTGCTTCTTCCTGTGCTCGTCACAGGTGAGGAACTTCTCCTGCTCTGCATGGAACAGCCTCACCACGTCACCCTAGAAGTCAGCAGAAGATGGCTTTAAGGAGAACAATTAAAATCAGAGTATTACAGCGACACAGGCAACTCGTGCTTGCAGCGCCACAGGTCACCCCTGGCAAGGAGCGGAAACATCCGGGAGCCCACCCACAGGTGAACGGGTCAGGAGATTGGGGTCTACACACACACAAAGGAGTCTACCCAGCATGAGTGGAGTGAACGATGGCGCCTGCTGGCGAGCTAAGTGAAATGAGCTAGACTCCGAAAGTCGAGGCCCCAATGCTTTCTCTCCTGTGTAGGAACTAAAGCAAAACGAGGGGGAAAGTAGGGGCCAGGGGTGAGACGTCATAAAGACAGAGAGAAGATAAGTGGAGTAGAAGGAGAAGATCAACAGGGACAGAGGAGCGGCTGCAGCGGTGGCTCAGCGGTTACAGCGCTTGCCTGGCATGCGCAAGGACACAGGATAGAACCCAGCCCCACAGTCACGATAAAGTGTCAGAGCAATGAGAGCCACATGAAAAGCTAAGTAAAACCGATTCTCTTTCTCAATGTCCCTCTTTTTTCTTTTTTTTAAGAGGGACGGAGGAGGGATGGGAAAGGAGAGGAAATGTGGAATGCATTTTAAAAAAACTATGCTACCACAGTGAATTCCACCTTCATGTACACCTACAAGGCACCAATCAAAAATACATCAACGAGCCAGGTGTGCTAGCACACGCCTGCAATCCCGGTGGTTCAGCAGGCCGAGGCAGGAGGATCGCAAGTTGGAGGGAAGTCTCAGCCACTCAGCAAGTCCTTAAGCAACTTAGTGAGACCCTGTCTCAAAATAAAACATGAAACAAAGCTGGGGATTTGGTTCAGCGGTAGGTGCCCTAGGGTCCAATCCTGGGTAAAAATATCTATATTTTTTGAGAGAGAGATAGAAGCAATATTTATTTAGTTTTTCATGTGGCTTTCGTTGCTCTGACACTTTGTTGTGTATGTGGTGCTGAGGTTCAAACCCGCATCCTCGTGCCTGTGAGGCAAGCACCATAACCACCGAACCAACACTCCAGCTCCTAGATACATATATGAAAGGAAGATCAGTAGAGGAAGGAGAACAGAGGGAAGAAGGAGCAGAGGGCAGAGGGTGGCAACTGCTGATCAAAATGAAGTGAATCAAATTCCACGCACGAGTGATTTTTGTCAAAATCAACCCAACTATTAAGTATAACTATAATGCACTAATAAAAAAAATTAAGAAACAATGAGTTTAAAAAGAAAATTACATTACTACCCTGAGAAAAACCAAGCATCAAAAAGCTGCCGAGCCCATGGAGCAGCCAACGTGCCCCTAGGGTTTGTTTTTTTTAAAGTAAGAAGGTGGAGTTTTACGACATCGGGGCCCTTGGGTGCCCTTTCGAAAATGTCCCTGAGATGGCACTGGCAGCAGATTTTGCAGGCAGTAATTCCATCCTGCTGAGAAAGGGAGATCAGGCCTTGATCCTGGGCTCCAGGAAAACTTACCCCCTTTAAAATGTCGTCTTTGTTATCGCTCCATTTCATGAAGAGGACTATTTTCCAGCTTGTATTGCAGTTCACAGAATTGACCTAGGAAACAGACGGCGCATGTTTTCACACACCTCTCACCACCATGGTGCCACGTGGCCCCAAATGTGAGGATGGGTCTCAGCCCAAAGCCCTGGCCACATTAGCACAGCACTCGCAGCGTCAGCTGGCCGGCTCCAAGCACGTGGGCATAAATGGTTCATTGGCACCCATCACTCCAGCCAAAGAATGCATAAATTAAATTAAAAGGAAGGATTTACAAAGCTAAAGCTGGGCACGATGACGCACGCCTGTAATCCCAGTGGCTCAGGAGGCTGGGGCAGGAGGACTGAGCTCAAGCCAGCCTCAGCAACTTATAAAGTATAAAAATATTAAGGACTGGGGATGCAGCTCAATGGTTAAGCAACCCTGGGTTGAATTCCCAGTACCGGAAAAGGAAAGTAAAGAATCCCTCTCGGACGGCAGCATGAGCGAACAGTACCTCCATGCAGCCAGACACGGCCAACTGAACACTGCGGGGGTCACCAGCCCCCACCTCTGCACAGACGTGCTTCACCCTGTGTGGCAGCTCCAGCTCTGGGCCTCAGGTTTAGGCACAGGGCCCCAAGCCACTACTGAAGTCACTTCCAGCGGGCACCAGCTCCCGCCCCGGCAAGGCGGCTCCTACCCAAAAGCTACTCAGCGGACTTCCTTACCTCGTTGCAGCCTGGGTTGTCCACCAGCTGGTGGCTGCTGGCATGCAGGGGCTGGCCAGCGTTGACCGGGTTCAGAACAACCTTGTCACCTATGACCACCTGGAAAGGAGCAACAGAGCTTTTCACATGACACATCAGCCCTGCAGACTGAAGGCTCAGCTGTTCTGGGAGTCAGGGGAGCAGAGGCAGAGAGAGAGCAGAGGGCTCAGCTTTAAAGCCTGACCCTGTGCAGAGGGCAGGGGAGGGGTCCCAGCCAGAGGCTAAGCTGAATTTTGGTACCCAACTGTCAATCATTCCACAGTGATCTCCCAAGTCAGTCCAGAGCAGTAAGAAAAACCTCTTCTCTGTCACATTCAGTTAAGGTACTTGCACAAATAAGTGCTTAGGTAAGGTTTAAGAACGGCAGGATACCGAGTTGATTCCTTTTCCTTGGGAACAACAAACCACAGCTACCTGTTTGTAAAGCAGTGACCTTCATACTTCTGTGACTGGAATATACTTTGAGAAAGGCATTTCTAAGTATGACTCGTTCGTATCTACAGCAACGTACACGTGTGTGTGTGTGTGTATCTGAAACGATATTTACCTTTAGGTGGAACGCAGCCTGGTAGTTTCTGTTCTAGCCACTTTCTGTGATTATGGTTACAAGATACCGAATTGATTCCACGGCCTAAGAACAGGTTAATACCTGCAGCATGAGAAGCTCTAGTCTAAAAGTGTAACTATTCAAGTCATCTTGGCCACAGCTAAATGGGTTAAAGATGGGAGACTGAAGGATTTGCTGAAGATGAAATTCAGAAGAAGGCACATTTGTTTTATATTATGGGAGTGGACGGAAAGGGAGCCAACAAGATGGTTTCCTTAGACTTAAAACCCATCTATTTATTTTCAGTTGGATACATCTGGGGAGAATGTAAGCTAAATTTTCTCCAACTCCAGAAGAATAAATAATCATTCAATAAATCCCTCACTTGTGAAACTTAGATTATTTTTTCTCCTGTTTTTTATTTGGGATCAAACTGAGAATAGGAGGACTACAGTGTCTGCACAGCAGCTATGAGGAAATGGTTTCCTCCGTATTATATAACACACACACACACACCAGATGCATTTGAACTGCTCAGAGCTTAAAAACTGAAATGGCCCTGTTAGAAAAAATGTCAAAACCTAGATTTAAGTGAAGGCGAGCTGAGCATTTTGAGAATGCTTCACGCTGTGTAGGGCATCATTTCCTTTTTGGTGAAATGCAACTATTTTAGAACCTTAACAAGGTTAAGCATACAAGGGATAGCTTTCACACAAATTCACTGCTAACTTGGTGCCCACGTAATGACTCACTAATTTAGCTAACAAATACTGGGACGGGACGTTCTCAGCCACCCTGAAAAAGATGCCTGCAGCTTTCTATTCTGTAGAAGCCTCAGGGCTGGGACCCGCTCAGGACCAAATAAATGAGATGGAACGACTGGGTGCTCATCCGCCTGGGGACAAGGGAGGGGACCCTCCCGTCCACTCTCCTCCCCTGCTACAGCTGCGTCTCTTCCATCCTCCACCCGACACTAACTTTACTTCCTAAACATCCATTTCTGTCCCACTGGACGGCTGGCAGGACAGGGATCTGATCCCAGGATGTTAGCAGCGGGTGGCTGCTTTCATGGCAAAATGACTGAGGTACGGACTGTTCCTAGGGGTGTTTCAGGGGCCCGGGAGGAAGAACACAGCAACCGAATCTAGGTCACACTTCTCTCCACATTTCCTTGTTTCCCAAACACTGGTTTCCATAGCGATTCCCTTCTCCCAGCTAAGTCCCCAGTGGGGATGGTGGGAAGCGTGGCACTCACACTGTCCCCGATGGACCGCAGCTTGTAGAATGGCTGGATGTAAAACCAGGACCCTTCGTTGCCAGCCTCATCCAGGGTGACCCGCATGGCGTTCTTCTCCAGCAGAGCCGGCAGCCTCTTGTTCACAGTGAGGTATTTATTACTTTTCAAATGCAGGAGCTAAAAACCCACCGAGAGAATACCAGGAGTGTCAGCCAAACTCTGAGTTTTCTACCATTTCATTCCGTTACATGAAATACACATCAAATATTCCTCCAGGGGCTGGTGCGGTGGCCCAGCAGTCACGGCGCTTGCCCGGCATGCGCGAGGACGTGGGTTTGAACCCCAGCACCACGTATACAACCAAGTGTCAAAGCAAGAAAAGCCTCATGAAAAACTAAATAAAATTGATTCTCTCTCTTTCATTGTCCCTCTCTTAAAAAAAAATTCCTCAGACCACTGAGCTGCAGAAGAATCATTCACAAAGCTCCTAAGGCTGGGAATGATGAGAAGAAGCCGTCAAGGGAGAAGTAGTACAGGGCAAAAGAGAAGAAAGCATTTTCTTTCTTCCTCAGCAGAGTCTTGGACAGCACGGATATTACTCAGGTCAACTGTGCCGTCACCAGCCAGCCGCCGGAGGGGAGCAGGCTAACCCTGTGTAAAGGGGCTTAACAAATTACAGTCTGAGTATGCCCTGACACCACAGCAGAGCTCACAAGGCAAACCTGAGCACAAGAAATAGTTTTATCTAGGCCTGGCACAGGGGCACACACCTGCAAACCCAGTGGCTCTGGAGGCTGAGGTAGGAGGATCACAAGTTTGAGGCCAGCCTTGGTACCTTAACAAACCCTAAGTAATTTAGCAAGATCCTGTCTCAAAATAAAAAATAAAAAGTTCTGGGGATGTGGCTCAGTGGTTAAGCACTGCTAGGTTCAACTCCCAGTACCAAGAAAAGAAAAAAAGAAGAGACATGAGGAAGGAAGGGAGGGAGGGAAGGAGGGAGAGTGGGTTTTACTTAAAGGGCAACCCCTTCAGGGGAACGCTGCTCTATATGGAAGAACATGGTAGTCAGGGACTCCCATCTTGAATGCTCCACTACTTGATTCGTGGATGATGGCTACGTGAAGGAGATGGAAAGACTGAAGATGTAGGTGGGGAACGGCCCTCCTGAGAGTTGGTCTAGACCAGGAAGGGCTGAGCGAGGCTTCCCAAGTCATGAGTCAGGGAAGGGAGAACATGAAGGACTCCCAGCTCCTCAAGCAGTGGGGGGACCTGCCCGGAACTCCAAAGCCAACTGCAGTCCCCCACCCACCCCCATCACTTGCTAACAGACCCCACTCCCAGACCCCGTCAGGACACCCGCAGGTGCCACAGCAGCATTGAGGGTGGAGGAGAAACCTCTGGCCAAGAGAAACACAGGGAGGACGATGACCTTTCCACTCCTCCCTGCGCGCTGGTGAGGGGCCTCTGGATCAGCCAATGTCAACAGGAAGTGGATCCCAGGATCCAGGCTGGGGTCAGGGACAGAACTGAGGAGGTGCTAGGTCTGGGAGCTTGCTCTCCGTCTCCTCTCAACCAGGGCCACT
Source organism: Aplodontia rufa (assembly GCA_004027875.1). Classification (NCBI taxonomy): domain Eukaryota; kingdom Metazoa; phylum Chordata; class Mammalia; order Rodentia; family Aplodontiidae; genus Aplodontia; species Aplodontia rufa. The sequence goes on along the minus strand of PVKS010013542.1, from coordinate 19,063 downwards.
CCATTCTGCTGGGCTGCAGGGGAGCTTGCCCCAGACCTCACAGCCATCCAAGTCCTGGGCTGGAATGCGTTTAGGAGACCTCACCCCCTGCACCCCTTTCATCCGCAGTTCAAGCCAAATCCTCCACTCCAACCAAATGGAGTTTCCGGACACCAGCACTCCCAGCAAGACAGCTGGGGAATTGTTGTTTAATGATTTCTTTTCAAAAGTGAGAAGGACAGTGAGAAAAAGAGAAAGAGAAAATCAATTTTATCTAGTTTTCATGAGGTTTTTTTGCTCTGACACTTTATTGTGTACGTGTGGCAGGGGAAGGAACCCACGTCCTTCTGCAGGCCAGGCAAGCGCTGTACCCACTGAGCCACGCTCCAACTGGTGGGTCAATGTTGAGCCCACGTGGCCCCCACTCACAATCAGGGAACTCGAAAGGGGGAGAGGCGGACAAGAATTAATCTTCAAACAGATTTTGGGAACTACTTTTGCTATTCCAAAAAGCCTCATCTAAATAATTCATTTAACCATGAAAGGTTGCTTTATGTTTCTGTTTTTTACGAGTTTTTCCATCCTTCTCAACAACACTGTTCTGTACCTCATACCAGTAAGAAGAACATGTTCCTTTGTAATGAGTAAGGTTCAGGGTAAGCAAAACCTTTCTAAAAGGGAAATAATGATGCAAGAGGACGAATGGGCCAGGTGCTGGAAAGCTGGCAACCCCTACCCTTGTGCCCAGGCCAAAGGGTCTGCTAACTGGACAGGTGGAGAAGGTCCCTGGGCACTGGGCTTCCTCAACTCTTTTGCAAAACTGGGATCCACTCAGATGGATTTTCTTAGCAAGACCTGTGGAAGCTGCTTCCTGGCTCGTGTTTTATCCCCATGATGAACTGAGAAGCACAGAGATAAAGCGAAGCATCCTTTGTAACCCGTAAGATCTAAGAATAAACATTTTTCATTAATAGAAAATGTATCAAAATGATAAATGCTCCCGGTTTTTACAACTTTGAAGGTGTGGAAGAGCTCTTATTACATCTGGGAAACTGCTCTTCAGCAGAAGATAACAGCTACAGGGAAGCCAATGTGCTCCACGCAAAACCAACTTCCAAGACAAGGCAAGGCCGGCCCCCGGTGCCAGGCTTCTTCCTGTAGGAAGGTTTCCACCTGACCTATCTGGACGACCTCGAGTGGTCAGGTGCAGGCAGATTCTTCCTTTACAGCACACGCTAGACCTTTCCCACAAACCGGCCGTCCCCAAGGAGTCGGCCTGCGAAGGTGTCCACGTCCCGTTCCGTGTGTTTATTTCCACTCTTCCTCCAAAAGATGAGGGCGGACTGGACCTACCTGGATCACGTTGCCGTACTGGATCACGGTCCCCAGCAACTTCCTGTTTTCTGTCTCGTTTTGCTTCTTTTCCAAGTCTGCAGCATGCTGTGTGTGGAGAAGGACGAGGGTCACAAAGAGGAACCCATGGGCTATGTCCCTCTGCAACCACGCAGCACGAGAACCGCACACGCCAGCCAACCCCTGCAAGCACCCTGAAGCTGTGGGAAATGAGCCCCCACTGCACCTTTGCTTTGCTGGCCTATTGGACTTCTTTAAAATGAGCTTTTCCTGTAGGGAACTATGGACGTTTGCTTAGGGAAAGTCTACCCAAAAGCTTGGCAATTTTTCCCAGGTACAATGATGTACATCTATAGACCAGTGGCTCAGGAGGCTGAGGCAGGAGGATTTCAAGTTTGAGGCCAGCCTCAGAACTTTAGAGAGATCCTTAATAAGGATAGTGAGGCCTTAATAAGGCCCTGAGCAACTTAGGGAGACCCTGTCTCAAAATGAAAAAATAAAAAGGGCTGAGGATGTGGCTCAGAGGTTAAGACCTCCAGGTTCAATTCCTGGTACCAACCAGGAAAAAAAAAAAAAACTCAAAGAGAGTAACAGAATTTGTGTATCCTTTTCTGCTTTGCAAAAGTCATCTTTAAAACTCTGGAGTAAAATGATACTGGATTTAAATGCTGGTTTGTGGTTTTGTGACCTTGAGTTTGTTATTTAACATCCGTGTGTCTGTTCCCTCATTTCTGATATAAAGATAGAAATGGTACCTACACCTCAAAGAAATCCCATCACATGGCGCCTGGTCACTGTAGCGCAGGTATATTCTCAGACAGTAATTATACTTTAACCAACTTACACAGTGGGTTTTTTTGTTGTTGTTTGGTTTCTTTGTGGTTTTGTTTTGTTGTACGAATGATTGAACCTAGGTATACTTAGCCACTGAGCTGCATCTCTAGCCCTTTTTTATATTTTATTTTGAGAAAAAAAGGGTCTAAGTTGCTTAGGGCCTCGCTAAATTGCTGAGACTGGCTTTGAATTTGCAATCCTCCTGCCTCAGCTTCCCTAGCCGCTGGGATTAGAGGCAGGCGCCACACTGCTGGTCTTTTGAGAGGAGATCACTACCACAATTTACAAAAAAGACGTCATTACGGGGGCAGCTTAGTACTGGAAAGCAGACTTAGTGTGCACAAGGTTCAGAGTTTGAACCTTAGGCGCATGTAGAAAAGAAAAAAAAAAGGAAGAGAAGAGCTTAGGCAGACTCAGAGGCTTGGTCAACATCACATGCCACAATTGGGTGAGTTGCTCCAGAGGGGTTTGTTAAACTCTTTTCTCCACTGAGTACAGTAGAAATTACGCTTAATAATTTTTTAAAAGAGAGGGCCAGTGAGAGAGGGAGAAAGAGAGAACCAATTTTACGTAGTTTTTCACTTGGCTTTCATTGCCCCGAGACTTCGCTGTGCACGTGGTGCTGGCGTTTGAACTCACGTACTCACGCACCATGGGCAAGCACCGTAACCGCCGAACCACCGCTCCAGCCCTCGCTGGATGAGATAACCCCAAAATCACAACTGGTTCATTCCAAACCTGCATATTTACTGTGGGGCTGGGAGACATTACCAGTCCAAATGTGGCAGACAAGGAAATGTGTTCAGGCTGGATGGAAGGTGCTAGAACAGGCAGCCAGACCCTCCACCTGAACAGTGACCTTTCATTCATTTTCCTGGACCTCCTGAGCATACTGACGCCATATTACAATAACACCCAAGGAGAAACAGATCGCAGTCAATCAGCCAACTCTTCCAACCCCTGACTTCAACCCTACACTGAATGAGAGAGAGGGAAAGTAATGAGGGGAAAACTCCACAGGCTATGGTGTGGAAGGTGCAAGCCTGAGGCTCCAGCAACCCCCAGCATGCCTGTCTTTCCTTGGTGCTGTGAGATGCCCGTGGGTCCCCGTCCCGAGGAAACGTGTCTTCATCTCACAGGGCCCTTCTGGACTTGGCCTTGGATTCTCCACATGCCAGCTCTGCCACCTTGCCCAGATCACTTAATCTTGCCACGCCTCACTCTGTGTAGTCATCCAAAAATGGGATGATGCCAGCCTTTTAGGGACAATGCATGCCACACACACCATGGATAGTCGGCAATAGCTTATTTATTTTTGGTAGTGCTGGGCATGGAACCCCACATATTTGGGGAAAGTGCTCTACCATGGAGCCCCCTTTTAATAATTTTTAAGTACTTTTTAAGAGACAAGGACAATTTCATTTAGTTTTTCACAAGGCTTTCATTGCTCTGATACTTTGTTGTGTAGATGGTACTAGGGTTCGAACCCACATCATCATGCATGCCAGGCAAGCGCTGTAAACCCCGAGCCACCGCTCCAGCCCCTCCCCTTCGATAATTTTAACCATTATTTTGCACAAATATCTATAACTAAGAATGTTCTGATGGTAAGAATTTCAAGTTGGCTTCTAAGTCAGCACCTGGTGCTTCTGGAAAGGCATGTCTTTTGAGAAACGTGGTAGGTCAGGAAGCAAGCCAGACCCCTCCCTTTCTGCCTCTGGCCAGCACCGCTGGGTTCGATGCAGATCCAGAAATAACACCAGTGCGGCCGACGTGGCAGCCCCGGGCATCCACGCAGTCCTGGGCACGGTTCTTCCTCTCTGCTTCCCCTCCGTAAACCCTCTCCCTTCGCTGCCTCCAGCTCTCCTTCTCCCCATTTTCCTGCCTGTGCTTCATTCCTTCCGGAGAGCTGCACAGTACCCACCGATTCCGAGTTCGTGTTCCAAACAAAACACTACAGCATGCATCTGGAATGCAAGCTTACAGCCTCCACGCAGTGAGGTGCTCTTTCTGCTGAGCAGCTCTCAGCTAATACCGACTGCAAACTCCAGAGCGGGAAGCAGTCGAAGGAAGAAAAAAATGGTTTCAGTAAAAATAAAATATAACATTTTCCAAGAAGCAAATATGATTTTTTTTTCTTTATTCCAAACATCATCCTGGAAGGATTCACTCTTAGAGGATTCTTTTTATGTGTGTGCTGGGGATTGAACTCAGGAGCCACAACTTCAGCCCTTTTTATTTTTTATTTTGAGACAGGGTCTCTCTGAGTTGCTTAGGACCTCATGAAGTTGGTGAGGCTGGCCTCAAATTTGCGATCCTCCTCCCTCAGTCTCCTGAGTCGCTGGGATGACAGGTGTGCACCAGCACATCTGGCTGAAGAATTGTTTAGTAGCATTTCTTCAAGTTATTTAAGGGTCATTCTTTAAGAGGCAAAATTCTTGTGGATATTCCGTTTACTGTCTCAAGAATTTCCAAAGGTCTCACTTTTAAGAAGTGTAAAATATGAAGTTCCTACCTATTAGACAGGTATAAAAGTAGCAACCCAGTGGTCACTGGCGTAACTAAACAGGAATATCCAATTAACCATCGGAAAGGCTAATTAAACACTAGCGGCTTGACAGATCAAGGGCAGTTGCCTAAAAACACAGAAAATAAACGAAGTTGGAGAATAAGGACTATCGTAAGGACTTCTCTTCAATAAAGATGTTTTCAAATATCACATCTAAAATTGTCAAGACTGTTAAACTCAGAGTTCAGACTTTTTTTTAAAAAAGAGAGAATCAATTTTTTTTTAGCTTTCTAAGTGGCTTTCCTTGCTCAGAGACTTCACTGTGTACGTAGTGCTGGAGTTTGAACTTGCGTCCTCCTGCATGCCAGGCAAGCGCCGTAACTGCTGAGCCACCGCTCCAGCCCTTAGTTAGACTCTTTCATCTCTATAAACAGCTTTAGTGATAACTGATTCTATGCAGCACTACTGAACAAACATGAAAAGTGTTAAACTCATGGGCCATTCTGCGAATTCACTTTTCCTAGCTCTTTGTTTAGGGAGAGAAGTCTGCAATTGTCCTCTTACTAAATACATAAATATCAAATGCATTCCTGGGCAAAGGCTGGTTCCTGGAAAGGAATGAGAGCGTGGTGTGCTACATCCCACAAGTGTATTCCACATACTAACCCTCGTTGCGCAACGAAGAAAGGACAGGCCTTCCTGACGGATAGGCCGTCAGAACTGACCCTCGAGCTTCCCAGCGTTTCCGACCTCGACTTAGCCATGTTACTGGTTGGGGCTTCTCCTGCTTGCATAAACTGCCATGTGCACCAGCAAGTTCCTCCCCGCCCCAAATGGCAAAATTTGTGAGGATCCTGAATATCACGTCCCACCCTGTCATAGGCACTGGTTATCCAACACTACAGCTGTGCCATACAATCTAGCAATCATATGGCCATTAAAAAGGAGGATATAAGGGGCTGGAGCGGTAGCCTGATGGTTACAGCGCTTGCCTGGCATGTGCAAGGACACAGGTTCAAACCCCAGCACCACGTACATAGCAGAGTGTTGGGGTAACGAAAGCCACATGAAAAACTAAATAAAATTGATTCTCTGTCTCTCTACCTTTATTAAAAAAAAAAAATTGAGGATATAACCAGGTTCCGTGGCACATGCTCTGTAATCCCAGCTACTGAGGCAGAAGGAGCTCACGATCAAGGCCACCTTGGGAACTTTAGGGAGACACGGTCTCAAATCTCAATTAAATTGGGCTACAGAGGTGGCTCGGTGATAGAGTGCTTGCTTGGCATGAACGAGGACCTGGGTTCTATCTCCAGCACCACATACGCAACTAAACGGAGGACAAAGAAAAAGATGCAAAAAATAAATTAAAAATTGACTCTTTCTCTTAAAAAATGTAAATTAAATTAATCCATAGCTGGCGATATAACCCAGTGGTAGAGTGCTTGCCTACCCTGTGTGAGACCCTGGGTTCCATCCCCAGTACTGTTAAAAAGTTTAAAAAGCTCCAGATTCCCGACCATTCACAGCACAGTGGAACACACAGGTTCGAGGAAGCTGGCCGGGGGATGTTTCCATGGACAACATAAAAGCCTCCCTGTGGACAAGCAGGGCAAACACCAAAATAGAAATCAAGGTTCTTGCCCAGGAGTGAGATTTCTAGATCCTATCAAATAAGTTTTTTCCTTTCCTTCTCTTACACATAGATATTTTACAATTCTCTCCTCACAGGACTCATGTGTAAATTCTAAAAACATCTTCATTGTGTCTCTATGGCAAGGAGCCTGGAAGTTTTTTAAAGCCATCTGAAATCTGTTACTTTTCATTCTTTAAAAATCCCAACAACTGAATCCCTCTGAGTCCCTTCCCTTGCCCCATGGGTGGGGGGCTGTTTTCCATATGGAAGGCGGAGAAGACTCCACGCTAGGGTGTCTGCCAGGACGGTCCACCACGGACACTCCTGCCTTCCCTAAACAACATCGATGTCAACCCCATCACCGTCACCTGTCACTGTACTCCAGAAGCAGAGAAGCGATTATTGCATTCCTGCAGGAAGGTCGAGGGAACGGTGGGTAAAGATTATTTAAGGTCAGCAAGCTCTGCATCACGTAATGTGATCCTGAACGCAGGCTTCTGAAAATAAACCATGTGGGGCCCAGGCTTTCACAGACAATGAAGATCTGCCACTTTTCTGGTTCCTGCTGGCTTGTCAAAGCTACAGCTTAAGTGATCCTTCTTCATAATCCAAACAGTGCGGGCGCCTGCTCATGGTGAGAGGTAAACAGCTATTAGGAAACAGGTGCCCGGGCCTTCACGAGAAACTGTGTGACAGAAAGGTGAGCGAAGCTCCTTTCCCCAAGTGTTTGGGAAGTTGCGACCCAGAGTCCAAATCCAGCTTTTCCTGCAGACAGAGCAAACACAGTGAGCAGCCACTAGATGTCATTGTCCTTCAGAGAGCTGTTTACGTTGCTTGTCCTGGTTAAAAGGAAGTCAAGTGGTCTAGACAAGCAATTCCTTAAATGGCATTAATTTAAAATAATCTGACCTTTGACTGGGGTGCAGCACAGTCCTCGACAAAAATACAAGCAAAACCCACTAGAGACCAGCCAACGGCCCCCAAAGGCAAGCAGCAGCCCAAACACAGCGTTTTAATGACTTCACTGAAACATGGAAATAACTCAGAAAATGGGGCAAATGCTAACCAAGCAGGAAAACGGGACCTACACAAAGTCAGGCACCAATCAACGCCAAGGCCGGGAAAAGTTACATCAGTACTCATCATCCAGGGGACAGAGGGGTCTCCTTCTACATTTTACGTAAGAGCACACACAGCATGGAAGATCATTCACTCCCTTTATCTCTGTTGGAATAAACTGAAAGCGCCTGCCAGGTGCAGTGGTGCACACCTGTAGTCCCAGCAGCTCCAGAGGCTGAGGCAGAAGGATATCAAGTTCAAGGCCAGCCTCAGCAACTTGGCGAGATTTTGTCTCCAAATAAAAAAACAGAAAGGGCTAGGGATGTGGCTCAGTGGTTAAGTGACCCTGGGTTTGATCTCTGGTATAAAAAACATTAAGTTCCTGATCACCTGAAGGATTGGATATTTTTTTCACCTGTATTGCTTATTTCACAGCCCATTTTTAGGAAGGGAACATCAAAAAAGAATTGCTAATGAAACAACATAAAAATCAAGGTGGCAAACAGAGCTCAACCATCACATTTGGGCTGAACCTTTATGGGTTGGTGTAGAACGGAGATTTCTCAGCTTAATCGAATCGGCTGCCAATATGTTTTTAAAATTGAGGTTGTACATGTAAAAGCATGGATTTTTATCTTCTCTTGGAAAAGTAGAAGGCCACGTGGTGTGGCTCTCAGCCCAGCTCCCACGCAGTCACCGCAGAGAGGGAGAGCTGGACTTGAACAAATGCACACAGGCACCCTTGGCACGGCAGCACTGCCCACCCGACCCCCTTTGTCCTGGCTGGCTTCCTGCTTGGCCGAGAGCAGCATGCATCCCAACTCCTGCTGTAAAAAGCGCAGGGGCAGAGAGAGTGGAACAGAACGATCTTTATGGCAGGGGAGCAAAGCCAGGGCAGCCGAACACACGCAGACCTACAAAGATGAGCCCTGCACTGAACAGCCCCCTCCTCCACGCCACCCGTCCAACAGCAAGTAACATTCCCGGCATAGACTTCGGGTGATTCTGCATGGGCACCAGGACTGGAAGAGCAGAAAGGTGCTACTGAGACTCAGGGCACAGAGGCCAGGCTACCTCGCTCAGACCAGCCCAAGTAACTGTCACTCATGCTATATAGTCCCACGGCTGGCTGGACACTCACTTAAGTTAAAAGGCATCTGCACCTGGCTTAGCCTAGCACCCCACTCCATTCTACGTAAACACACAGCGTAAGCTACTGCGGGGCTTGATTAACACCATTAACACATTTCCCAGAAGGGCAAGGACTGTCAGATGAAGGGAACAGTTCACTTTGCTTTCCTGATGGTATTTCCAGAGCTGCTGGGCCTGCTGGAAAACTGCATCCCAGGTCACGCGCTTTCTGGGAGAGTAGACTGCATACCTGTAGCAGGCCTGGGCTACAGCTGCTTCATCACGGGGCTGATACAAACAGGTGTGAGCCCTCACTTGTTCGTGTCTTCTGCAGCCGTGCTCGCAGAACATTAAGTGCATGACTTTTTATACAATTTATTCTTTTCCTTGTAATTCATTTTTAAAGTTTAGTATCCATGAACTGTACTGCACATTCATAAAGTTACATAATGGGTCTGTGAAAATTCAGTCAATAAATATCATTATAGTAATAATGATGTAATTTGGGGGTTACTAGGGACTGAACCCAGCGAGGTGCTTAACAACTAAACCACATCCTCAGCCCAGTTTTTATATATTTTTTGTCAGACAGGGTCTTGCTAAGTTGCTTAGGGCCTCACTAAGTTGCTGAGGTTGGCTCTGAACTTGCAATCCTCCTGCCTCAGCCTCCTGAGCCACTGGGATTACAGGCGTGTACCACTGTGCCCCGCCGTGGCATAATTCTTGAAGTCTTCAAAGCCATCTCCAGCCTCCTGTTTCTTCTTCAACCCTCCAACTCCTACACACACCTCAGGCTGAGGTTTTACGTGTCTCTCTTCCTCTAGGAAGCCCTCCGTGATCACTGAGCTACATCTCCTTATCCATCAAAGCTAGATTTCTGTATCCTTTCTATGTGCTTCTCCAACCTTGGGTGGTTTGTCCTGTAATACTGGTTTAGATTCAAGGTGTCCCACCTCAAAAGCTCCTGTGTGAGACAATGCAAGAATGTTCAGAGGGGGAAATGATTCAATCGTGACATCTGTAACAGAATTGGTGGATTAATCCACTTAAATTGATTAATTGGGTGTTAACTGCAGGCAGGCAAGGTGTGTCTAGACGAGGCAGGACACTGGGGCATTGGGGGACTGCAGCGTGTGGCTGGGGGAGGTAGGACACTGGGGCATTGGGGGACTGCAGCGGGTGGCTGGGGCAGGCAGGGCACTGGGGCATTGGGGGACTGCAGCGGGTGGCTGGGGCAGGCAGGGCACTGGGGCATTCTAGGTTTATACTTGGTTCCTGGTGAGCAGAGCTCGCTCTGCCTCCTGGTTGCCCCACCCTCAGTGCCTTCCTCCTCTATGCCCCTCCTCAGGCCGAGGGCACTGGAGTCGGCTGGCCATGGACTGAACCTCTCAAGCTGCAAATTAAATAAACTTTGGCTTCTGTAATGATTTTGCCAGATCTCTCGGTGTCAGTGATGAAAAAGCTAGCTGAAACGACAATGGGGGCTGGAGTGGTGGCTCAGTGGTCTCGGTGCTTGCCTGGCATGTGCAAGGACTCGAGTTCAAACCCCTGCACCACATACACAATGAAGTGTTGGAGCAATGAAAGCCCATGAAAAACTAAATAAAATTGCTTATCTCTCTCTGTCCCTCTGTTAAAATACAAACCAACAACAACAAATAATGACAATGGTATTTGTCACAGTGTCCTTTTTTGCCCCCGTCTGGGACTGGGGATGGACGTCAGGGGTTCATGCATGTTTAGCACGTGGTTTGCCTTGTAGCCACAGCCCAGGCCCAGCTCTTCACCCTTTATTCTCTAAGGAGCTCCCAGAGGATCAAGAGTGTCACTGTTCCACCGCCAGCCCCCAGCACGGTGCTCATGCACTCAACAGCCGTTAGCTGACTATGAGCCCGAAGGACCACAGGACCGGGGACACAGCAGTGCCCAGAGACGATGGAGACCTTTCAACTAGCATTCTAATGAGTGGCAGACAACTAAGAAATGACTGAAAATAACTGCAGACTATGATCATCACTGGGAATGGACCAAACAGGGAAGAAAACAGGCAGGACAGGACTCAGAGGAGGAGGTGGGGGCAGGGCATGGACCTCGCCGAGGTGACATGCACACCAAGACACGAAGGACGCAACAGCCCCTGAAGGTCCCAGATCATGAAGGGCCAGGAGAAGCATGTTGGCATCAGGACACACCTAGTGCAAAGGTCAAGAGCTGGGGAAGACCCTGGGGTGCTCAGAAAAACAGAACCGGAATGAAATGATCAAAAGGCCTCTGGCTGGAGAGCGCCTCAGAAGCCTTAGAGGGTCAGGCAGGGCCTGGGTGTCTCATCTTCAGGGCCACCCATGTCCTTCTGCAGGGCCTCAGCTCACTGAGGATAGGAACCTGGGCTCTTCATCCCAGCTGCAGCTCCAAACCCTCGTGAAGCAGCAGATGCCGCGTGAGGTGGTCCCTCCCCTAACCTTAGCGACTGAGCTGGAAATGCCACTGTCACGGTGAGTCACAAACACAGTAGGTGGAATGCGGGTGACCCAGCGAGGCCCCTGGTGCTCACAGATGCTCTAGGTCTTCAATGAGTATCACTGAGCAGCGAGATCAGCACTTCATTGATCTGAAGGCCTACTATGTGCCAAAGTGGTAAAAGCTCAAGGGACACACAGCAACAAGCAAAAAGCCCTCATGGAGGTTCCTTTCTGGGGAGGAATGGAGAACCAGGAAATGAAGCACATTGGGAAGAACACAAGGCCCACGGAGAGAAACGTGGAGGGCAACTTCAATACCACTACGAAGGATGCATGTCCGAACTCCTTCTAAACCTCTCAGAGAACTTCCATCTGCATCACCCTCTGAGCCCAGAGCACTGAAAGCATCACATCATCACTTTACAAAAGAAACAGAGGTACAGAAACTTGCTGAAGTCACAGAGCACATCGGCAGTGGAACGACAAACCAGATAAGTACAATGATAACAATGAAATTTATGAAGCATTTTTTTTCTCAGGGCTGAGGACCAAACTCAGGGCCTTGCACATGTTAGGCAAGCACTCTGCCGCTGAGCTAAATAAATCCCCAACCCCTGTGAAGTATTTCTTATATGGTAGGCATCATTCATATGTTTTATTTTTTGTTTTTTTCTTCCTGGTACTGGAGACTGAACCCAGGGGTACTTAACCACTGAGCCACATCTCCAGCCTTTTTGATTGTCTCATTTTGAGACAGGGTCTCCCTTAGTTGCTTAGAGCCTTGCTCAGTTGCTGAGGCTGGCTTTGAATTTGGATCCTCCTGCCTCAGCCTCCAGAGCTGCTGGAGTTACAAGCATGCCCCACTGTGCCCTGCTTTCGTGTGCTGTTCATGTCTCCTTCCACGTAACCCCGATGATACCCTCCTCCTCCTCAGGCACACAGTACCAGCATCCCCACTTTAAAGGTAAGAACAGAGTCAGGAAGCAGCCACAGGACTTGCCCAGGATCATGTTCGTGAGCAGCAGGGCCCTGCCTCAATTCTCCCTGCTTTTCTGAGTCTGCTTCCAGAGCTCAAGATGGTGAGCACCCTTCCTCCCAAAGCCACCCCTGAACCGGAATGGAGGAGGCTGGAGTGGCTCCCATTCAATGCTCTCTCCTTAGGGTCCTGACCCCTGAGCAGGGCTGAACCGGTCCCCAGCCGTGGCATGCACAGTGTCCACTGCGCGGCCCGACCGCTACCTACGTGCAGTTTGTTGAGTAGCACTGCGTCCGTCGTGCTGTTGGCCCCCGGCTTGGCAGCTTTCCAGAACTGCTTCTGGGCGGAGTAGCGGTTCATAGGGCACAGCTTGAAGAGGCAATCTAGGAGCAAAGCGAGACACGGACACGGTTACTGCAGAGACACCTGGCTTTCCACTCTGCTTAAGCACATGTTGGACCTTATACCATGCACAAGTGACGGCACAGACTGCCTTCACGGGGCTGGAGAGGTGGTTCAGTGGCTGGCACTCTTGCCTGCCACGCACGAGGAGCTAGGTTCAAACCCCAGCAGCACATACACAACGAGGTGTTAGAGAAACAATCCCAACAAATCCCCTTCTCAAAACTCCTTTTTTTCTTTGGTACCAGGGACTGAGGTGCTTATCCACTGAGCCACATCTCCAGCCCTTTTTATTTTTTCTTTTGAGACAGGGTCTCGTTAAGTTGCATAGGATCTCACTAAATTGTTGAGGCTGGCTTTGAACTTGTGATCCTCCTGCCTCCGCCTCCAGAGCTATTGGGATTACAGGTGTGCACCACCATGCCCTGATTACAAAACTCTCTTTGAAACTGGATTCTCACCACCATGGTGTGAAATTACAGATGGGGAAACCAAGGCTTACAGAGAGGGTGTCAACTGTCCAAATTAGGACTCACTATCCAAATCCACTGCTCTTAATACCCCTGCACCAGTTATCTGCTTCACTGCTTGGTGGACAATCTGTCCTCACTGTATACAGCAGCAACACATGCAAGCAGTTCCTTACACAAACCCCAAACTCTGTGGTCCTACTACATTTTCCACAACGCAATGATAACTGCTTAAATCTGGTCTAGGTGGAGGTACCTCTGAGGGTGGTGGTCTCAAGTGCCATACTAAGAGGACCCTTGGGGTGCAGAAGAAAACACCTCCCTGGCATTGAGACAGTGTGTGCTGCTGACCCCTGATTATCAATGCACCCTGATGTGCTGCTCACGTGACCTTATGCGGTGTCCCTGAAACAAGGACAAGGATTTCTGTAAAGAAACCAAAATCTCAACGGTACGAGGAGTGCAAGCCCAGGAAATAAGACGATCCCCAGGTCTCTGCAGCCACTCAAAAGGTAAAAAATCATCAGTCTCATCAGATCTGAGTAAGAGTCACCCGGAAATTAAAAATAACCAGTTAAAAACATTGTCTTTAAGAGGAACCTTATCCCTTTTAAAGCAAGTATGTTCACTGAAATATTAATGGCAGCACAGACCCATCATGATGAACCTGTTACAAAATTACCACTTTACTTCCATCCTCTGCATTAACTTATATTGCCTGTTCAGTTCCATGATGTGTACAATATATTCATACAGTAACGTTATGGATATGCAACATTAAAGATCTACACACTCACACAGACACACAGAGTTGAGGAGCACGTTCACCAGAAACTTTGGATGGAGATGCTATTAAAAATAAAAACATGGGGCTGGAGCAGTAGCTCAGCAGACACGAGTTCAAACCCCAGCACCACTTACACAACGAAGTGTCTGAGGAGTGAAAGTCATATGAAAAACCAAATAAAGATTTCTTCTCTCTTTCTCTCTCTCCGTCCCCTCTTTAAAAAAAAAAAAAAAAAAATCAGGGCTGAGAGGTGGCTCAGCGGTATAGCGCTTGCCTGGCATGTACAAAGTTCTGCATTCAATCCCCAGCACCACAAATAAATAAAAGAAATAAAACCAAACAAAAAAGTTAACATTAAAAAAAAATTCAGAGTGTCGAATCCAGTGGCGTATGCGTATAATCCCAGTGGCTCAGGAGACAGAGACAGAAGGACTGCAGGCCAGCCTCTGCAATTCAGTGAGACCCAGTCTCAAAATAAAAAATAAAAAGGGCTGGGGGCTGGCACATGACTCGGCGGTTATGTGCCCCTGGGTTCAATCCCCAGAACAAAAAAAGAAAGAAAAATTCCGAGGTTTGGGAGTTTAGCCCAGGGGTCCAGCACAGTTCAGTATGCACGAAGCCCTGGGTTTATTCCTAGCACAAAGCAAAGCAAAAGCACATACAGAAATAATTCTCCAAAGAAACTAACATTTAAAATTAACACTTGCCTCCTGAAGAGCTTACATTTTAACATTCTGAATTTTAATAGTATTTGTACAGTAAAATCAATAAATTTGAAGCAAATACTCAGATTTAGAAAAATTGCAACTTTGAAAATAGGTCAGAACTACATACAGAATATATCTGCTCATTCAAAAAGGTTCCCTTAGGGGCTGGAGCGGTGGCTTGGCGGTTACAGCACTTGACCGGCATGCACGAGTACGAGGGTTCAAACCCCAGCACCACGTACACAACTAAGTGTCAGAGCAACGAAAGCCGAGTGAAAAACTAAATTGCTTGTCTCTTTCTCACTCACCATCCCTCTTTCTTTTAAAAAAAGAAAAAAAAAGTTCCCTTAGAGGACCTTTCACAGGTTAATATCTAGTTATTATCCCAATTATCTCGAAATTAGAAAAATTCATTTTCTGTCCAGCACATAAACACTAAAACGCTCCTTCTACTTTAGAGAGCTGCTTCTTCTAGTCGACATCAATGAATTGTGACCATAAATATACTCCTGTCCCAAATGCTCAGCGCTACTCAGAAAAAAAAGAATTATTTAATTGTAGAAGCAAAAGGTACTTTGTCTATTGCTATAATCTCCTTCATCAACTTCTTATTTCTATCTAGTCACGGGCAGTCATGAAATATAGGATACTGATAATCATCTTCATCACAATCTGATCCATCTACTTAAACTAATTATTTTCACCGCATGTGAAAGATACTGGCTAGGTCCTTGCGCAACAAAGGACATGACAGAAAGCCAGTTTAAATGATAGGGCTGTGCCCCTGCCCCTTCTGAAAGCCACAGGTCCTTTGCTGTCTCAGAGGCAACTTAACCAGCACCATCAGAGAGAGTTCCTCTATCAACCTGATGTGTTGAACTTCCATTCACCTCCAGAATAATCACACACAACCATGAGACTCCTGGACAGAATTAGGTGTCCTATCTTTGACACAGGACTCAGGGTGACATCAAAACTGGACCAAGATAACTTTCTTCCATAATCAGATGACTTTTTTTTTTTTTTTAAAGAAAGAGACGGGAGGGACAGTGAGAGAGAAAGAATCGATTTTAGTTAGTTTTTCATGTAGCTTTTGTTGCTCCAACATTTCAGCCCTCAGATGACTTTTTAAAAATGTGTTAAAAAAATCATGCACAGGGTGGAGCAGTGGCTCACTGGTTAGGGCACTTGCCTGGCATGTGGGAGTACACAAGTTCAAACCCCAGCAGCAAGTATGCAGCGAAGTCTTGAAGCAGTGAAAGCCGCATGAAAAACTAAATAAAATCTATTCTCTCTCTCTTAAAAAAAAAAAAAACTATTAAAAAGTTTTTAAAAAATCATGCTGCGTAAAACATCCTAAACCCAGAGACTTAAGGGCCGAATGTCTTCTCTGATACGTGGAAGCTAGAGTAAAACCTAAGATAGGATGAAAGTTAGCTATGTTTAATTAACAAACTCACCCAAGTTGACATTTCACATAAGCTGGGAGAATCATACCTATGAAGGTGGGGGGAGAAGGGAGGGAGGCAGGAGGGGAGGAAGGATTAGGTGGGGTCATCAACACAGCTGGGAACTCTGGACTCCCATGAGAAGCCCAACTATACACAGGCAGGCAGAGAAACTCAGAAATTTCAAAAATTAACATACATGTATAAGCTCATTTCTATCTATAGCGTGAGGGCATTGCAGAGGAGACGCTGGAGCTGAGAGTGGACGAAGGAGGGAGACCCTGGCTTAGCACTGGCCTTAACTTACTCTGTCAATATCCACAGATGCATTAATATGTAACAACGATTCCCTCCAACATGTAACACTATGTCATACAAATTAAAAAATAAATAAAAATGCAAAATTCAAAATATTTGTCACCAGCCCTACCATTTGACATATGGCTTACTTTATGGACCAAATGGGGTTAACAATTTTGATTTTCATTAACAGTACCACATGGAAAATAAAATGACCTATTTTTCACATTCTAACATCTTCGTACACTGATAGCTAAATACTATGAATTTAAAAATATATATATATATATATATTTTACGTTGACTTGGGGAGGTCAGGCTGGATCTACGAGGCTGGGGTAAAAAGGCACAGGAAGAATCACTTTCCAACCTTGGCTGTCATTATGAAGTCAAGCCTCTCACTTAACAAACCGGGAGGTGACAGCACAGGACACCACTTCAGGTAAAGTCACAATCACCTAAGGCGAGAGCGTGGATTCAGACACCGTCAATCCAAGCAACGGCTGGCTACAGCTTCCGCACCAACTCTTTCCCTTGGACCAAGCAGAATGTTGCATTGGCTCAAGTGTATTTACAACCAACTGTCTATGTAAATACAAGAACCACTAACGTACTAGTAACAGAACCAAATTAGCCTTGCTGATTTTGCCCTGTCTTCATGGTTGCTTAGCAACTGATTCCAAGTGAAAATTAAATCAAGCAATTCAAATGTAATGTTAAAGTAACCTTCCAAAATTCTGCAATTCAGAGACTCCATGACGCCCTCTGCTATTTGGATGGGACAACAGGGCAAAATTAAAGTTTTGGACTGGTCCTAGTAGTGCGTTCAGCACAGAAACGCACAGGTCCAGGAAATCCGGGATGCATGTGATATCTTCATGGAGGGAGGGAAACACATATGTATGTGTGCGTGCACACTTGCATACATGCTATGGCTTGGTCTCATCCCCAAAAAATGCCACAGAGGAAATCTTTTGTGACAGGTGCTATTTTGGGCCGTTGAGGAATAAACTAAACTTGGCTTTCGAGAAACTGCTCGGGAACATTCAGAAGCTTTAGCGTATGCCACATTCAGGCAGCAAAAAGAATTTAGCTGAACAGGGGGGTTGGGTTAAATGTTCAAGGGCTGCAACTATGGAACCAGCCCAGGTCAATGGATGAAGGGATAAAGATGATGTGGCATATATATACACAATGGAGTTGTATTCAGCCAAAAAAAAAAAAATGAAATGATGACATTTGCAGGAAAATGGATGGAATTAGAGACCACCGTGTTAAGGGAAATAAGTCAAACTCAGAAGGTCAAGGGCTGCATGTTTTTCTCTCTAGCAGAAGCTAGAGAGGAGAAAGGAAAAGAAACGTGAGGGTGCAGCTCCTACCAATCAAATGGAGGTCAGCAGAGCAAAGGGACCAAGGGGTGGGAGCAAAGGTGGGAGGGAGGGGCCAAGTGCTGGGGAGGGATCCTGGCCACTGTGTGCATGTCCCACTAGGTAACCACAAACCCCATCAACAGGAACAACTCTGATGCACCAATAGAAAAGTGGGAAAAATCCATAGCAAGCGATAGAAGAGACAAAGACCAGGCATCCAATAAACTATTTCCCTTTGCCCAGAAGGAGAATTTCTTTCTCTTGCATTTAATAATAATAAAAATTCTAAAACTCAAAATAACAACAACAAGGGCTGGGTGAGCTGGAGACCAGACTCAAGGAGACCAGACTCATAGGCCACCTCCCCCAGAGGGAGAAGCTTAACTGCTTGATCCAGGAGTCACCTGTCAATGGGGCCTGGTGCCCAGTTAAGAGATCGGAACAGGAGGAGCCGCAGATGAGCCTCGAATCATTCTGGGATGGGGCAGCAGCCTTGAGAGGTCCACATCGGAGACCTCAGAGGGGGAAGGCTGCCAAGGCGAACCCCTCCTCTCCACCTCTCTCCCCAGGACTCCTGAGCTAAGGGCACTGAGGTCCGGATCTCAGGGTAGCCGCAGGGCAGGAACACTACCAAGGATTTGAACTCCTGATCGAAATGTGCCTTGATCCCCAAGGCTCCTGAAACTATGGTGGACAGGTTGTCTGCAGCCAGGGCCAGCTCTCAGCTTGCAGGAGTCTGTTCCCAGATTCAAATCTATCACTAAAGTGCCCCATGGGTGCAGGGTCAGGACTGGGGATCAAAGTAGAAGACTGGACCTGTCACATGAGCTTCTTAATCCCAGTGACAGAGAAATGCTAGTGCGGCAGACCAGCTGAATCATAGCGTGGTAAATCACGGAGAGGCAAGAACCACCTTTGATCACAGGATGGCTGGGGCGGAAGCCAGAGAGAGGCATCTCAGGACTGAGGGGAGAGCTGGAGGTGGCTTCCATGAACACTGGTGGGCAAAGTGGTGCAGGCAGATGGAACAACGCATGCAAAGACCCTGACTTTAAAAAAAAATCCTCACAATGTTATAAGAATAGAAAAACCTGTAATCCCAGCAGCTTGGGAGGCTGAGGCAGGAGGATCGCAAATTCAAAGCCAGCCTCAGCAACTTAGTGAGGTCCTGCCTAAAAATAAAAAATAAAAAGGGCTAGGGGTGTAGCTTGCAGGGTTACACTGGGGAATTCAATCCCCAGTACAAAAAAAAAAAAAAAAGAAAAGAAAAAGAAAAAGAAAAAGAGGCTGGAGAAGCAGGCAGAGAAAATGTCACACAGGGTGCCCAGGCCTGAAGAGCCATGGAGTCACCCAAAGCAGAAATAGGTCAATGACAGGCTCTGAGCAAAGGAAGGGCTTGCTCTCGCTTTTGTTTCCCAAGGAGCTTCCTCACTGGTGATGGTGCTAGCCAGAGACGGAAGGCTGGGGAGGGGAGCCAGGCTGGGGAGGGGAACAGATGTCAATCATTTCATTTTACCTCTGCTTAGTCTGGGTTGCTTAGGAAGCCTTCATGCTGGGTGAAGACCAGGCCAACTACCCAGGGACATGCTGCAAATGCGGAGCAGCCAGTTCTGAAAGCTGCCAGGGGCAGAGAACAGGAGGGG
>PVKS010013541.1:0-50530 GCA_004027875.1 Aplodontia rufa | reverse complement strand
TTAAAAAAAAAAAAAAAAGGGTGTATGTACATGACCTTTCTCTTTCTGTGGTTCATAGTTTTTTGAAAAAATTTTAAGTTCTTGTGGTAAATAGGATACTTAAATGATGAATAAATTCTAGTTAGAACATAGTTTTGACATTATATAGAGTAGAAAGGAGAAGAGGTTTGCTATTTGGTGCATTTTTTTCCCCTTCAGTATTAAAAATTAAACTCAGGGGCACTCTACCACTGAGCTATATCCCTAGTAGTTTTTACTTTTTATTTTGAGACAAGTTCTTGCTAAGTTGCTGAAACTGGTATTGAACTTGACATCCCCCTGACTCAGTGTCCCAAGTCACTGGGGATTACAGGTGTTTGCACCCGTGCATATCTAGGTTCTTAGTCTCCCTAACCAGGCCACTCTGGTAGTCTCTCAGTCTCCCTTCATCTCTAAGGCTTCAGTTTCTTCTCCATAAAACACTGGGTTTGGTTGAACAAATCTTTGCATTTTTGAAATTCTTACTGTGGTCAAGATTCTTAGGTTCTCTAAACTTCAGTCCCCCATTTAAAAAGGGAGAATAACTGCACCCTTAGGATTTTTGGAGTAAATAAAATCATGTCTAAAAAATCATTCACAGTGCCATCTTCTGAGTAAATAAATAATAATTGTTACCTGGTTTTCTTTGCTTCTCTTCTGTGTCTTGATATTCTTCCAAAATAAAATTTGCAATTTTTCATTTTTCCTTAACATATAATCTAGTCTATTAAGTCTTGACTACCCTTATCACCCTACCTGTTTTAGTCAGCTTTTCAAATGCTGTGACTTAAGGACCTCACAAGAACAAGTTTGGGGAGAAAAGTGTATGTGGGAGTTCATGGTTTTAGAGGTTCCATTCCTCAGTACTCAAGGCATCACTTTGGGAAGTGGAGCAGAGAGAGTGATACTATAGGCTAGTTACAGAATGTGTTCCCTAAGGGCATGCCCCCAATGGCCCGCCTCCTCCAGCCACACCCTACCAGTTTGTAGTTGCCAGTTGCTCCCTATTAGAGGATTAACTCACTGATTGGAATAAGGCTTTTCTAACCCAATCA
The DNA here is from genome assembly GCA_004027875.1 of Aplodontia rufa. Lineage (NCBI taxonomy): Eukaryota > Metazoa > Chordata > Mammalia > Rodentia > Aplodontiidae > Aplodontia > Aplodontia rufa. Next base: position 49,457 of record PVKS010013541.1, on the reverse strand, counting down.
TTTCACTTCAGCCTTCCTGAATTGGCCCACATGAACTTTTGGGGGACATCTCACATTCAAACCATTAACATTACCCCATATACTTCCTCCTCATTTCTGTTTTGTATTTATTACTATTATTTTTTTTAAGAGAAGAGAGAGAGAGAAAGAGAATCAGTTTTATTTTTTCATCAGGCCTTTGTTTTTCTGATGCTTAATTGTGTATGTGGTGCTGGGGTTTGAACCTGGGTCCTTGCACGTGCCAGGCAAGCGCTCCAAACACTGAGCCACTGCTCTAGCCCTTTATTTAGGTGATGAATATTGATTTCATTTGAGTTGGGAAAACTTTTTATTTGGGAGTTGATTTTAAGAAATAATGGAGTTGGGGTATAGTGATAGAGCATGTGCTTATTAGCATGTGCCAGGTCCTGGGTTAAATTACCAGCATATGTGCACATGTGCGTGCACACACACACTCAGGAATAATCATTGGGTTTAGGATTAGTGCTTCATTTGAAAACTCTGATAAGAAAATGTACATGTTTTACGGAGAGATGTTTCTCAGTTTCTGTTTTTCCCCCCTGTACTGGGGATTGAATCCAGGGATGTTGTACCACTGATCTATGTCCCCAACCCCTTTTATTTTATTTTGAGATAGGTTTTTTCCAAAATTGGCCTTGACTTGGGTTTGTCCTTCCTCAGCCTCCTGAGTAGCTAGCTGGGATGTAGCTACAGGCATGTGCCACAGTGCCTGGCTTCAGTTTCTTTGTTTCTTTTTTCTTTTTTTTTTTCCAAAACTTTTAAATTCAGCAATTGTTTGTCAGATTTTGAGCTCTTTAGGGATTAGCTGATTTTTCACATCTTGTGTTGTAGTCAGTCTTAAAAACCTATTAGCCTGGACCTGATTCAGACATTACTTTTTACCTGGAGTTCCATCTTTTTTTTTCGTAGGAGAAAAGAGAGAGAGAGAATCAATTTTTAATTTAGTTTTTCATCTTGCCTTTGTTTCTCTGACACTTAGTTGTGCATGTGGTGCTGGGGTTTGAACCTGGGTCCTTACACATGCCAGGCAAGCTCTCCAACTGCTAAGCCACCACCCCAGCCCTAGAGTTCCATCTTTTGCTGAGTGTTTTTACATTGCTTTTTCCTGGGGGCAGAAATCCTGGAGAGATTTGGGACTCCTTTATTTGTGTTGTTACTTGATCCATTTGTCAAGGTTGTGAGTTTAAATTCCCGAATTGATATTCCATTTCTACATCTTGAAGATGAGGTTAGAATATACTTACACTGTTAATTTTTATGTGTGAATTTGAAACTCATGACTCATTTTTTGCAGGTTATTCTTTTTTACATTTTTTTGAGAGCAATTTGCAAATGAATTGTAAGCATTGAAAAGACACTTCTTGGGGCTGGAAATTTCCCACTGTGTTCATCATTATACTACTCTTAATAATGACTAGCATTTATTGAACACCCACTGACCCACTGTATACCTGGCTTTAAACGGAGTGCCCTATCTAATCTTAATCTTTACAAGTAGGCTGGAGTGGAAGCTCAGCAGTTACAGTGCTTGCCTGGCATGTGCAAGGATGTGAGTTCAAACCCCAGAACTACGTACACGATGAAGTATCTGAGCAATGAAAGCCACATGAAAAACTAAATAAAATTGGTTCTTTCTCCTGCTGCCCTTCTCTCTCTTAAAAAAAGAAAAGGTACTTCTCCCTGAGGGGTAATACAAGAGATTTACTTGTTTTGATAGCATTTGAAATTTTCCTGTAGACAGTGCAGGAATACAAATTGTAGGCACTCAGGGAAGAATTTTTTTTATAGAAGTTGACGGATTTTGTCAGAGGGCAGAAGGAAATTTTAAGTGTCTTAATTTTAAACTTCTTATGTCTTCTGTCGTGTGTCTCTGTGTATGTATGTTTGAATTTGTGCATGTGTGCAGTTTCAGTGATTTGGGAGACTGAGGTAGGAAGATCTCAATTTTGATGCTAACTTCTGCAATTTAGCAAAAGGGGTGTCTCCAAAAAAAAAAAAAAAAAAAAAAAAAGAAGAAGAAGAAGAAAGACCTAGGGATATAGCTTAGTGGTAGTGCATCCCTAGGTTGAATCCCCATATCCCCATTTTGTGTGTGTGGGGAGTACTAGAATTAGTGTTAAAATGATATCTGATGATGTGTATTTAAAACAATGTTACCTGCATTTCTCAAATGCTAACATTCTACTATATTTGCTTTATTCCTCCAGTCCATACATGTTAAAATAAAAATCATTGGTATGTTAGTTGAGGACACAATGTACCTCTCTCATCCTTCCCTAAAGACTTGTTATATTCTAAGAACAAGGGCATTTGCTTACATAAATACTGTATGTTAACCAAAACCAGAAATTAACATTTATGTATTACTATCACCTAATCTGTGGATTTTTGTTTTTTGGATTTTGCAAATTGCCCCAATAAATGTCTTTTATGGCAAAAGAAGATTGTATGATGCATTCTATATCCATGTCTTATTTCCAGCCCTTTAGTCTCTTAAAGAGTAAAAATTAGTTATTGTAGTCCCCTCAATTTGGCTTTGATTTATACTTCTTCATGATTAAGTTCAGGTTATGTGTTTTGGGCAGGCAGGAACAACAGAAATGATGTGTTCTTTTCGGTGCATTACATTAGTAGACATGAGGTGATAGCTTTGTTAACCTTTTGAGTTAACAATCTCAAATCTGTTATTTCACCCTGAAGGTACACTTCCAGCAATGTGAGGATACATATGCACAAAGTTGTGGCATTGTTTGTAATTACAAAAATGAGAAACAACCTGCTGGGTAGAAGAGTTAAATAGTATATGATATATTCACCCACTGGAGCGTTATTCAGCTGTAATAACAAATGAGAAAGACCTTGAGCTATGGAATGCTTTCTGAGAAGTATGATTCAGTGAAAAAAGTAAAGTGGAAAAACATATACAGAAGGCTTTAATATATACTCTAAGAAAGAAGGGAAAATAAGAAAATATATATGTATTTGCTCATTGGGACAAAACTAAAACACAAGAATGCACAAGTGAATGATGATGAAGTTGGTACCTAGAGAGGTTGAGTAGGAATGAGGTAGAAGAGGGCATGGGGACAGTGCTCTGCTGAGGATACTGTTTTTTTACTTTTAGATCCGTGTTAACATTTCACATACTCAGTTGTATGTGAAATACAAGCAAGAGATCTGAAATTTATTTCAGATGAGTAACATAACCATATACAAGGGGTGAAAGGAAACAAACATTTAGGTAACTTCTGAACCCAGTATTTATAAAATGTCCTCAGGATAAAGACGAAAAGAACTTGACGCAAACATTGAACTCTGGTTCAATGGGATTTAATCTTAAAGGTATTCGTTTTCTTAAACATGGCAAATTAGAGAATCACAATATTGGAGAATTTATCAGTCTTTTTTTTGTTTATATCAACCCATTTCATAAATTTAGTGTACTTATTTAAAACAATTACATATGAGCTGGGCATGGTGGATACGGTGGTACACCCCTGTAATCCCACCTCCTTTGGAAGCTGAGGCAGGAGGATCACAAGTTCCTGGCCACCCTTAGCAAATTAGTGAGACCCTGTCTTAAAATAACCAAGGATGTATCAGTCCTTGCTTGCAAGCTTGAGGCCTGAAGTTTGATTCCTCAAGTTTCTGTTCTGCAGAAATAACTTTTCTACTTGTATGCTCGTAGCATTCATTTATCATTGGAAATGGGAACGTTTATCAGGATATGACCAGCAACTTACCTGTTCACTAGTTTCCCCAAGTAAAGGATGAAACATTTAAGGTCTGGGAAGATTTTCATGTTTTTTTTTTTAATGCTTTTTCTCAATTATATTTTGAAATATCTACCATTTGTGTATTGATTCTCTGTAATTTTTTTTTTTTGGTAGCAGACTTTGAACCCAGGGGCACTTTACCACTGAGCCACATCTCCAGCCCGTTTTTAAAAAATTTATTCATTTATTTTTTAAAGAGAGAGGGACAGTGAGAGAATCATTTTTATTTAGTTTTTCATGTGGCCTTCATTGCTCCAGCACTTGGTTGTGTAGGTGGTGCTGGGGTTCGAACCCAGGTCCTCGTGCATGCCAGGAAGCACTGTACCCGTTGAGCCACAGTCCAGCCCCAGCCCCTTTTATTTTTATTTTGAGACAGAGTCTAAGTTACTCAAGGCCTCTCTAAATTGAGGTTGGCTTTGAACTTGGCAATCTTCCTACCTCAGCGTCCTAACCCTCTGGGATTACAGGTGTGCGCCACCACGCCTCACTTTTTTTTTTGTTTTTCAGTGCTAAGCTACATATTCAGCCCTCTATAATATTTATATCATGTTGTTTTAAGTTAATGGAAAGAATAAACTACTCTTAATTCTAGGAAAATTTGTCAAATTTGTCTTCTCCATCAATGAAGAAATTTTCTGGATGTTGAATAAAATAACTGTCTCATACAGATTTAGAGTCCTTGACTGGAAAGTCTGATATTAAGTCTGATACTAAACAATGGTAATATTTTCTTGTCTTTTTTTTAAGTCCACAAAACTTGTATTTTTCTGAATCTTGATCCTGTTAAATGAAACTTCTAGGGTAGGTATTTTTATTTGTGCAGAAGAATATATGTATTTTTGTTTATGAAGTTATTTTTGTTTATGAAGTTTGTTGGAAGTAAAGAACTGGTCATCCCCCAGGAATTGCTTTGGGCTACTGAGATTTCCATTCTGTTCTGTTGCTGAAGGGCAAATTGATACTGGGGAGTTTCAGTTTTTTGGAGGATTTCAACAAATAAGAAATTATTTTAAGTCCTTTAAAACATTCAGTGTATTTTTCTTTTTCAAAGAGAGAGGAACAGTGTGAGAGAAAGAATTTAGTTTTTCATGTGGCTTTCATTGCTCCAATGCGTGTGTGGTGCTGGAGTTTGAAGCCATGTCCTCCTGCATACCAGGCAAGCACCGTAACCGCTGAGCCACTGCTCCAGCCCCACATTCAGTGTATTCTGAGCTGTTGCCTGAGACATTATTTTAGAGAATAGTTAAAAGGGATAGTTTTCACATTTTTTTTTTTAATTACTCTGGGAGAACAGGGGATCAATCTCAGGTCCCAGTGCGTGCTCAGCAAGTGCTCTACCAGTGATCTACATCTTCAGTCCAGATTTCTAATCCTTTACATCTTAGCTTTCTGCATTGAGGCAAGTGGAGGAGGCTGTGGAGATGGTGTGTGTGTGAGCGAGCATGCACATCTATAAAATGCTAATCACAACACAGATTTTCTTGCTGTAGGTATAGAAAATGAAATGGCTTAAAAATAAAAGAAATCCTGTAGAGTGTGTGTTGTGTGTGTAACCTAAAGTGTGCTTATATTGCATTGAATATTATAATACTTAACTTTTTCATTCATATGTAAACTTTGCTGTTCATTTCCTTTTTCCCCCCCTAAAATGGAATTAATTGCCATCTGTTTCTTTGTGTAGTACTTTTAGGTAATCATATGCTGTAATTTATAATTAAGATATTTTAAAGAAATTCTAGTGAGTGTTTTCCAGATGTGTTACCATCACTATACAATCTGATATGAATTTTTCTTTTTCTTTTCTTTTTGGGTGGGGTGGTAGGGACTGAATCCAGGGGTGATTTACCACTAAGATACTTCCCCAGTCTTTTTTTTTTTTTTTTTGAGATAGGGCCTCACTAAGTTTGCTTAGAACTTAAGTTGCTGAGGCTGGCCTTGAACTTGGGATCCTCCTGCTTCAGCTTCCTGATTTGCTGGAATTATAGGCTTGTGATACTGTGCCAGCTTGAAATCTATGGTGTAATTAATGACCTTTGGAAAGGTATCACAAGGCTTATTTTGTTGTTTACTTTGAAATGAAATCTTGTACTTTTTGTTTATTTCTAGAATAATTTGTAATTTCAGTTTGGATATCACCTTAGCTTTTAAGTAATTACAATTAAATTTTTTATTGCTATTGTATTAAGTAATTTAAATTTAGAGAAAGGTTGCGTGGGTCCTTCTTAGGCCTTGGAATGCTTGACAAGTGCTTTACCACTGAGTGATAGCCTTAGCTTTTTTTAAAAATTTTTATTTAGAGATGGGGTCTCTAAGTTGGGGAGCCTGGCCCAGAATTTGTGGTCCTCCTGCTTTTATCCCAAGTAGCTGGGATTATAGATGCCTGTGCCTCCTCACCAGTTTGAGTGTGCCTTTTTGATTGTAGGTTTCATGCTTTGTTGGGTTAAAGTCAAAGAATATGTAAATTCTGTTTTAGAGAATTAAGGATTTTGGTGTAATCCCAGCAGCTCAGGAGGCTGAGGCAGGAGGATTGCCAAGTTCAAAGCCAGCCTCAGCTACTTAGCGAGGCCCTAAGCAACGTAGCAAGACCCTATCTCAAAAGAACATGAGTGGAGAATATTTGTAGCTTCTAAGGTGCAAAGTTTTACACAAATATATTAAAGTGGAATTTGTTGATTGTATTAAAATTTTTTATATCCTTCCCTTTTATCTGTTTTATCTGTGAGGCTGTGAAATGTTTTTATTAAATCCCTCATGAAGACATAATTTTTTCCTTGCATTTCTGATTTTGCTTTATTTTGATGGTATATTATTTGGTGTATAAAATTTAGGGTGATTAAATCTTTGCATCTTTTATTATTAAATAGTATCATTCTTGTGTATTTTATTCTGGACTTCATCCTGTGATATTAATATTGTCATTCCTGCTTTTTGTGTTTGTATTCATTTGCTTGACTTCATTTGTATTTCACATTTTTTATGTTATTCCTTCAACTTTTATAAACTGTATGTAATGTTTAAAAAATCAAATCTGGGCTGGAGCAATGGCTCAATGGTTTGTTGTGCTTGCCTGGCATGTGCAAGGACCCAGGTTTGAGCCCCAGCACCATATACACAGCTATGAGAGGCAGAGGCCAGATGAAAAAATAAATTCTTTCTCTCTCACTGTCTCCCTTTCTCTTTTGGGGGGGGTGGGGGTGCGGGCAAGGAGAGGCAGTGCTGGAGTGGTGGCTGGGGCTGGAGCAGTGGCTTAGCAGTTACTGTGCTTGCCTGGCATGTGTGAGGATGCGGGTTTGAATCCCAGCACCACATACAAAACAAAGTGTCAGAGCAACATGAAGAACTAAATAAAAATTGATTCTCTCTCACTGTCTCTTTTTTAGTTGAGGAATCCAGCAATTTGTGTATTTGTTTTTATTCCTGTTTTTTATTATTTATATTGTTTAAGTCTTTTATTTAACAGGCTTTTATTTATACAGGCTTGAACAAGTTTGTTTGTATCACTTTATTTTCCTTGTATTAAGAGCACAAAAGTGGAGGTGATTTCAAAAGTAGAGGTTATTTCAGAGGAACTTCTTTCTCTTAGTTGTCTTTGTTATAGTAATAAATAGTCCAGTGAAATTAAACGGTATAACTTCTGTGTTTTTAGAGAAAGCTAGACCTGGACAAATTTATAATGTTTAAGAAACAGCAGCTTTTGAGTCAAATTTGAGTCTTGGTTCAACTGCCATGTGATTGTGTGGCCATGGATAAGTCATTTAACTTTTCTGGATTTAATTTCTTCATTTTTTATATGTGTCCTGGGGTAGGGAAAAATTCTGTGTCTGATTTCACCTTGATGATATTTAAATACCCTGTAAACAGTACAATGTAAGCAAGTATTTTAATAGAGGATTTTGTATCTTTTTTTTTTTTTTTTTTTTTTTTGCGTGGTGCTGGAAATTGAAGTCAGGGTGGTTCACAAATGCTGGGTAAGTGCTGTGCCACTAATATTGATGCCCAGTCCTTTTACACTTTATTTTGAGACAGGATCTCACTAAATTGCCAGGGTGGCCTGGAACTTTAGCCAGTATCGCCCTGCTGGGTAGCGGGGATTATAGGTGCATAAGCCATTGTGCCCAGCCTAGGACTTTGTTTCTTTTAGATTGCTTGGCCTGAATGTGTTCCTCTTAGTTGCGTTTGTTTATACAGTTTGTACTTCGTATTTAGATTTTGAGAATCATAGGCCAGGAATACATTTGTTACATAGAATTAAACACTATAGCAAAATATTTATTAATGTCTATTAATTGCTAATATTAGGTCTTAAACAGGGTATAGGAAATAATTGGGGAAAAGATATTAGAAAAGATGAGGCAATTACTATTGCTTCATAGTAGCAAGTTGTTGAAGAGCAAATAATTGGCTTTCATTTTAAATTTCACAGCATCTTTGTAATGAGATCGTATTTGGCAGATACACATTTGAATCTTGAATTTTAGAAGTTTTAGCAATTGATCCATAAGCATTCATTTTTTTATTCCAAGCAGTCTTTGGACATGGTAGTCTTTATTGTAATTTCTGTCTGGAAATTCTGACTCATGAAATGTGAAACAGACTTGAGGATAATGTCTTAGGGAGACCTTACTACTTTTTGTCTTATTTCCTGGTGGGTTTTCTCCTAAAGTCTCGTTTTTGGTTAAATTATGACATGTTGAGATTATAATAGTCAGCAATTTGTTAGCTGAAAGAGAAGGTATACTAAGCATTTAAGTCAAACTGCAAAGGAAGATTTGTGATAGGTAATAATAATTACATTTCAGAAATAATATGGAAAAGACATATGACTAATTAAATTTGTAAGTTTGCCCTTCTTGCCTCTGAATTTAAGATGTATTTACTAAATAAGGTAGGGAATTTGCCATAGATGTATGTGTGTGTGCATAAGCCCACAAACCCACATAAATTTACACCCTTACCCCTTACTGGGGGTTAAACACAGGGTTTATGGGCATGTATTTCAAACCGGGAAAGAAATAATATTGAAAGTTACAGTGGGGTTTGTAGATTTTTTAAAATTAAAAAATAAAGATAAAAATGTAAAATGGAAATCTTTGGTAACTTAATAAGTTGTAGATATTTAAATAGATATAATGATAATAATAGCTTACTTAAGTACTACATTAATTTTTATTTTCAGATACTGGCATGGAATTTCCAACCCAAGGTGTTCTATCACTGAGCTATATCCATAGTCTTTAAATTTTTTAAATTTTGGGACAGGATCTTGCCAAGTTGCCCCAGCTGACCTTGAACTTTTGATCCTCTTGCCTCACAAGTAGCTGGAATTACAAGTGTGCACCACCATGCCTAACTAATGTTAAAAATTTTTTTTAACCACTGCACTGTTTTTATGATAAAGCCCTTTTCACTTAGTTGAATATTAAAAATGCCAGTTGGAATGGTGATATTTCATGTGAGTAATTTAAACTTCATTAAATGTTGTCTTTGTAAGTTTCTTGCCATTATGAAGTCTTATTTTATTTTTGATTTTTATTTTTTTTGGGGTGTGTGTGTGTGTGTGTGTGTGTGAGAGAGAGAGAGAGAGAGAGAGAGAGAGAGAGAGTGTGTGTGTGTGTGTGTGTGTGTGTGTGTGAGTGAGTGTCAGAGTCTAATGAAATTGCCCAGGCTGGTTTCAAACTTTCAAACTCCTGGGCTCATGTGTTCCTTCTGCCTTAGCTTCCCAAGTAGGTGGGACTACAGATGTGTACCATGGTTTATGATGTGTGAGAGTATTAACGAAATCTTTGTCTTCTGTTGAAATGTAAGACTGTGATTCTCAATTTTTAATTTTGTATTTAGAGAGAAACTTTTATTTTTTTTACTTTCCTATGGTTGTTGCAAATTACCTGGCTGTGTGGTGCGGTGCAAGCCTATATAAATCCTAGTGAGTTGGAAGACTGAGGCAGCAGGATTGCAAGTTCGATGTCAGCCTCTGCAATGTAGTGGGACCTGCACCAACTTAAGCGAGACCCTGTCTAAAATAAAAAATAGGACTCTGGATGTAGCTCAGTGGCAAGGCACCAGTGAACTCAATCCCTAGTACTAAATAAACAAATAAAATCATTGCACATTACATATTTAGTTTAGATTTCTTTGTACCAGTTTCAGGAAGAAGCCATTAGCTGAGCTGATTAATCAGATGGAGTTGTCTGACATGGGTTACTTTAGTTTGTGGTTTTAGTTGAACAGTACATGGTGCACAGCTGTTGCTCCAACAGCTTTGTTCCAGCTGTCCTGCTTGCCTGTCAGAAAATACCCTGCATTCCTTTTTTCCCTTAATAGAACTTTTTGTAATATTCTATATTTTATTACTTAAATGGATCCTAGTAATTACTTTAATGCCTTTTCTTCACTTTTCAGCCTATCAGCTACTTAGAATGATGCCAAAATAAGATTGTTTAACAGATTTAATAAGCCTGTTCTATTTATATTTTTTTGTTGTGAGTTAATGTTGCAGTTGTGAAATATTTACATAAAATAAGTGATTAATATTGAAAAAGACCCGAAATTTGAGCGATATCCCCAAAACAAGTAGCTGGTATCTGGAGAATGAAACTGGCATATCTCCCCACATCCTGTAGTAGGGATTGAACCAAGGGGTGCTTTACCATTGAGCTGTGTCCCCAGCCCTTTTTATTTTTTTATTTTTAGACCAGGTTTCACTAAGCTGCCCAGACTAGACTTGAACTTTCAGTCCTTCTTTCTTAGCCTCCAGAGTAGCTGGGTTTGCAAGTGTCTGCCACAGTATCAAACTTCTAATTTTTTTGGTACTGGGGATCAAACCCAGGGTTACTTACCACTCAGCCACAATCCCCAGTCTTTTTATTTTGACATGGTCTTGCTAAGTTGCTGAGGGTCTTCCTGAATTGCTGAGGCTAGCCTTGAATCTGAAGTCCTCCTACCTTAGCCTCCTCAGTTGCTGGGATTACCTTGATGGGGTTACCGGTTTATTATCTTTTAAAAACATGCTTTGTGTGTGTGTGTGTGTGTGTATGTATGTATGTATGTATATAACTTTATAGAGTTTCTGTCATATTATAATTTCTAAAACAGTGAGAATCTGGGCCTGGGGATGTAGCTCAGTGGTAGTGGGCTTTCCTAGCATGTACAAGATCCTAGGTTCAATCCCCAGCACTGGGGGTGGGGGGAACTGAGAATTTTGATTTATTATTTAATTTAGAATAATTTATTTTGTTGAAATTACTTGTATCATTATAAGTAGATGAACATATCAAGTGCTATTTTAAGATTGTTAATAAAGGGTGAGTATCCCTAATACAAAAATCCAAAATCTGAAATGCTCCAAAATTGCAACTGTTTTGAGGGTTAATGTTGGTGCTCAAAAAGTTTTGGATTGTGTTTTATAGTTTGGATTTTCAGATTAGGAATATTTAGCCAGTAAAATCTATGCAAATAATTCCAGAATCTAGAAAAATTTAAAATCTGAAATGCTTGTATACAGGTCCCAAATGTTTCAGAAAAGAGATACTCACACTGGGGCCAAGAGTGGTTCAGAAGGACTGTAATCCCAGCTACTTGGAGGCTGCATCAGGAGGATATCAAGTTTGAGGCCAGCCTGTGAATTTAGGGAAACCCTGTCTTGAAATAAGGGACTGGGGCTGTAATTCAGTGGTAGAACAGTCATCTAGCATGCTGGTGGAAACTGAGTTTAGTCCTCAGCCCGTCCACCATCAAAGAAAAAACACCTCATTGGTTCATGTGATTGTTTAATAAGCTATAAAAATTATTTGGGGCACATTTTAACTTTCTGAAGTAATTTGAATTTATATAACTGGTATTTACCTTTTATGTTTATGTAATTCTTTAGTAGCCCCCTTCCCCCACTGCACTATGGATAGAACCTATGGGTGGTCTACTCCTGAACTACATCCCTAGTTTTGTTTTTAATTTTTTTGAGACAGAGTCTTGCTAGATTGCTGAGGCTGGCCTCAAACTTTCAAATTCTCCTGTCTCTACCTCCTGAGTAACTGGCTTATAAGGGTTGTGTCATTGTGCCCAACAGTTCTTTGCTTTTCAAAGAACTTTTTTAAAGAGTGAGGGACAGGGGGGAGAATCAGTTTTATTTAGTTTTTCATGTGATGTTTCTTTGCTCCAACACTTAGTTGTGTATGTGGTGCTGAGGCTTGAATCTGTGTCCTTGAACATGCCAAGCAAGTAGTGTAACTGCTGAGCCACTGCTCCAGCCCCTTTTGAAGAATTTTTAAGTAAATTATTTCCTTTTGTGCCAGTAACAATTCTTTATGATTGGAAGGTACAGGATGACATTGTCATGTCATTGTTATGTCCCTTGTAAAGATGAGGAAGTGGAGAGTTGGGAAGAGTGTATTTGCCCTAAGACCTATAGCAAATAAATAGTGAAACTGGCATTTAAGCTGGTTTTCTTAACTTCTAAATATAGTTCCTGCCTGCCTCCCTGCTAACTTTCGTCCCTCCTTTCTCCCTTCCTTCTTCTATCCTCGATTCCCTTTGAAGGAAAAATGATTGTAGAGGTGTATACAAGAATCTTTAATCATATTAGTAGGGAGATGGGTTTAATGACATGTTCTGAGTCTTCTGAGTTCTTGTATAGCTAGGAACAGAGAATTTAATTTTCTTTTTTTTTTTGGTACTAGGGAGCAAACCCAAGGGTGCTTTACTATTGAGCTATATCCCCGGTCCTTTTTTGGTACTGGGGATTGAACTGAAAGGTTCACATCCCCACCCCCTTTTTAAAAAATTTTGCTTAGGGCTTTGAGCTTGTGATCCTTTTGTGCTTAGGGCTTTGAGCTTGTGATCCTTTTGTCTCAGCCTGCTTAGTTGCTGGGATTACAGGCATGTGCCACTGCACCCAGCTAAGTCATTTTTATTTTGAAAAAGGAATTAATTTAAGTTGCTGAAGCTGGTCTCAAACATGAGATCCACCTGTCTCAGCCTCCCAAGTGGGGGGCATTATAGGAATGTACTATTACACTCAATTACAGAGAATGTACTCTGAGTTGACTTAAGTATGTAGTCATATGGAAACTTAGCTGTTCATTTGGTGTTAAAGGTGTCATGATTTGGTTGACAAGTGTCTTTTGGGGGTTTCCTTCAGGGTGGGAAACTTTTTCTTGTCCTTGTCTACTAAACAAATAAAACTTATTACAGTAAACAGTTCATACTTGAGTTTGTGGGCAAAAGTGGGTGTGTGTGTGTGTTTGTGGGAATTGAACACAGGGCTTTGAACATGCAAGGCAAATGCTGTGCCACTGAACTATATCTTTAGTCCCTATGGGTAAAACAGTTTTATGTAAATGTCTACATAAGGGTGTGTGCTGTGATTTGCTTTGAAAATTACCATACATGATTTTGAAGATTTCTCCAAAGCACTGTATCTGATTTCATCTCAGTGATTATAGGAACTGGTGATTAATTTTGCCCTAAATTTCCTATATGAAGAAATGATATTTTTAGCTTTCCCAGCACAAAATTGTTAACACTGTTGGCGTACAAAATGTATGATCACATAATGTGGTTTTAGGTAGGTGTGAATATAGATTAAAAGAAAATCTTACATATCATATACTCAAAAGTGCTCTGTGCTATGTTGACTTTTTGGCTCATGAAATTGATTCATTTATAAAATGGATAACTTGTGGATGTAAAACATCATAAGGAGTTGAATTCTTTTTGGGGCATAGTAGGATTATTTTATTTATTTTAAAATATGCATGCCCCCAATTGGTGGCCTTGTGAATTAAAGGAGTTCTTTCCTCCACCCCCAGGTTTGGATGATCTTGATACTAGAAAAAAATGCTATTGGTGGTCGTGAATCTAAAGGTTTTGCCTTTGTAACAAAAATAAAAAACAAATTTAAAAAGTAAAGGCTTTGTCTTTATTTGGGATGAGGGTGAAAAGGAATTGTTTTTCCAACACCAATATGAAATTATGCACAGATTGAATATATCTTACCCAAAATGCTTAGGACCAGAACTATTTCAGATTTTGGTTTTTCAGATTTTGGAACATTTGCATAGACTTCATTGGTTGAGCATCTCTAATCTGAATATCTAAAATGTGAAATGATTCAAAATTCAAAATTTTTGAATTTTGTTGACATGATGAGGATACACAAAAAGTTTTTGGATCTCAGAACATTTTGAACTTTCATATTAGGAATGCTCAATTTGTACATTTCCAGTTCTTTATTATGCACATGGTGCTGGGGATTGAATCCAGAGTCACGCATGTGAGACTAGTGCTCTACCACTGAGCTACATCCTATGTTGCTAATTTCCTCATTAAAGGAACTGGTGAGGCCTGGGTTTGTAGCTCAATAGCAGATAATTTACCAGCACTAAAAAGCAAACAAAACAGCATAAAATCTAAAAAGTAACAACAGAAAGAAACTTAAAATTTGTACTTAGGGGCTGGAGCGGTGGCTCAGCGGTTAAGGTGCTTGCCCTGCATGTGCAAGTATGCAGGTTAACCCCGCTCCACATACACAACAAAGTGAACAATGAAAACCACGTGAAAAACTAAATAAAGTTGATTCTGTCTCTTTCTTTCTTTCTCTCTCACTCTCTGTCCTTCTCTCTCTAAAAAACAAACAAAAACTTGTACTTAAGGGTATCTTTTTTTCTTCCAGTACTGGGACTCAAACCCAGGGCCTTGTGCTTGCTAGGCAAGTGCTCTAAGCTACATACCCTGCCCCAAGCTTATCTTTTGATTTATGTATTATGTTGTTTGTTTAAGAGGAAGTGGTTGGGATAGGTAAAAGATGAAAGGTTAAGGAAGGTGGAATAATTGCTTTTGTTCTTGTGTTTATAGATTTGAATTTATTTCCTTTTTTGGGTCACCTACAAATTAATTCTTGGTATAAATTGGAGAGGTCCTCTGATATTAGGTAACTCTTATTGTAATCCAAGGCCTGGGATCTTTTATTGATTTTTTGAGGATTTGAAAAATGTTTGCTTTTGGCATGGTTTAATTTTTTTAGGTATTCCATTACTAGTGTCATCTCAAAAGCATAACCGTTGATCTTGTTCCATTGTCAAGTAGAGCTATGGTCCATTATCTTGTTCAGAATTTGTAAAATATTCCACATTCCACATACAATTGTTTTTACCCTACTCTTCTTTTTGAGGTGCTCTGAATTGAATCCAGGTCGTTCTGTATGTATGCTAGGTACATGATTCAACCATTTTTGTGCAAAGGATTCTTTCGGCATATGGTAATCTCAGTATTTTTTTTGTGTGTGTATGTGCTTGGTTTTGGGGATCAAAGCCAGTGCTGTACCACTGATCTAGCTCAGAATACTGTTTTTAGTTGTATAAAATAAAATATATATGATTATAAAAGAAACAATTACATTTTTTTAAAGAGAAAGAGATAAAATCAGTGTTATTTACTTTTTTCATCTGGCCTTGTTTCTACCACTTTTTTTAAAGAGAAAGAGATAAAATCAATGTTATTTACTTTTTTCATCTGGCCTTGTTTCTACCACATTCAGTTGTGTAAATGGTGCTGAGGTTTAAACCCAGGTCCTTGTGCATATCAGGCAAGTGCTCTAACCATTGAGCAACTGCTCCAACCCTACCAATTACGTTTAAAAATAGATTTCAAAATATTAAGAAAATAACTGAGTGCAGTGGCACATGCCTGCAATACCAGCAACTCAGGAGACTAAGGCAGGAGAATTCTAAGTTTGAGGCCAGCCTAAGTAACTTAGACTCAAGTCTCAAAATATGAAAATCATTGGGGATGTAGCTCAGTGGTAGAGCGCTCCTGGGTTCAGTCCCCAATATGGGGGCGGGGAGAGTGGGGAAATACCAAGAATCAAAAATGGAGTTTTTCCTTTTTTAACTTTTCTAGCATAATTGCTATTCTCATTTATCTGCGACAACTATATGATAATCTTAATTCTTTTGCTGATCACAGTATGTACTTTGTTACAGGAAATGCTAAATTATTAGGTATGTCAAAGGTTAAAATCACAACAAATTTAGTTTAAAGATCTAATTGGTTTTAATTTTTTATTGTATCAGGAAACACCTCATTCTGTAAAATAGAGCTGAATAGAGGTTGGCTTTATAGGCACAAAGGGCTGAAGAAAGCTGATACAGAACAAAAAGCAGATGGGTCATTTTAAAGTTACTTTCCTTGTAAAGGTTGAGCTAGAGCCAACTTCCTCATCATGAAGGTTAAAACTGGTCTATTTGGGCATTTAAAACCCCCCCCCCCCATTTCTTAGAAGGTCAGATAAACAACTTAGTTTCAGTTTGGTGGCATGAAATTTCAGAGTGATAAGGACATTTTGGTTTTGTCTGTTTGGCTTAGTGCAGAGGCTTGATCCAAACTAGTGGGCTTTTATGAATTTTATTTAATAGAAGTTAGTGGGAAATTTTTTTTTGCCTACTTATGTTTTTGAAGTTTTAAATTGCTAGGACACCTTAAGTCACAAAAACCATTTTTAATGAAGTGAAAAAAATCAAGAGCTAGAGCTATTTGACTTTGGTGTTTAGTCTCATGTTTACTACTTAGAGGTGTCCACATCTTTACACAGTTCTGAGCTTTAATTTCCTATCAGCGTAAAGGGGGATGGTAATAGTACTTATCTGGTGGGGTTTTAGCTTTTTTTGTGAGTGCTCTATTTTGTGTATGATATCACACTCTACTACTATTGTTATTTTATCAGTTTAGTGAAATATAGGAGCTATCTCCCTTAATTTCTTCACTCCCCCATCTCCACTGAGGATTGAACTCGGGGGTGCTCTACCACTGCACTATACCCCCAGCCCTTTTTTAAAATTTTGAAACAGGGACTTGGTGAGAGTCTGGGGCTAGCCTTGGATCTGTAAACCTTCTGCCTCAACCTCCCGAGTAGCTGGGATTACAGTTGTGTACCACCACCCTTGGCAGTTTCTGCTGTACTCCTGATGGATAGTTCCAGTTGTTCAGCACTTGAAAAAATTATGCCACTTCAGATGTCCATGGTTTCTGATTAAAAATCTGTTGTTTTTTCCTTTTTCTTTCTTTTTTTTGTATAGGTAATGTGTTATTCTCTAATTATTCTCAAAATCTTTTTCTTTCAGTTTTCAGAAATTTAATTATGTTTTATATTGATGTGGATTTCTTTTCTTTTTTTTTTTTAAAAGGTACTGGGGGCTGACCAGGTTTGCTTAACCACTGAACCACATATTTGGTCCTTTTTATCTTTATTTTGAGACAGGGTCTTGATGAGTTGCTCAGGGCCTCACTAAGTTGCTGAGGCTGGCCTCAAACTTGTGATCCTGTCAGCCTTTTGAGTTGCTGAGATTACAGGTGTGTACCACTGTGCCTGGCTTATGTGGATTTCGTTGGGTTTTACCCTTTTGAATTTGCTTAGCTTCTTGAATATGTAAGTTTGTAAGTTGTACCAAATTGGAGTTTTCAGCCATTATTTATTTTTTTGACTATTATTTAATTTTTTTTTTTAAAGAGAGAGGGGACAGTGAGAGAAAGAGAATCAATTTTATTTAGTTTTTCATGTGGCCTTCATTGTTCGGACACTTAGTTGTATGTTGTGCTGGGTTTTGAAACCGTGTCCTTGTGCATGCCAGGCAAGCACTATAACTGCTGAGCCACCACTCGGCCTCCTATTATTTAATTTTTATTTGTGCATTATAGTTATTTATATATAACGGTGGGATTCATTGTTACATATTCATACATGCACACAGTCCAGTTTCCTGTTTTTTTCAATACTTTAATAACTTAAGTCCTTTTTCATAGTTCAACTGCAGGAAAATGCCCTTCACCCAATTTTTTAAAATATCTGCAATTTAAAAAATTCTTTTTAGTTACATATAACACTAGTATACATTTTGACATAATCATAAAGCCATGGAATGTAATTTGCACTTCCCCCTTCTCCCTCCCCCTGCTCTCATCCTCTACTCTGGATCTTTCTATAATTGATATATAGTTTTTTTTGGTTTTAGTGTCTTGTGGGTATCCTTGACATTGGGATTCACTGTGCTGTATTCATAAGTGTACATAGGAAACTTTGATCAGATTCATTCCACTGTTTTTTCATTTTCTTATCCCTCCTTCCTCCTCTTCAATCCATTTGTCTACTCTATTGATCTTTCCTCTGTTTTGATGAAATTCCCTCTCCCTTTTTTCCATCCTTCTCCCTCCTTTTTTTTTTTTTAAATCCCTCCCATTTATTTTGGATTAGCTTCCACATATCAGAGGAAAAGAAAAAAGGAACGCTTCATGAATTTGCCTGTCACCCTTGGGCAGGGGCCATGCTAACCTTCTCTGTATCCTTCAGTTTTGTGTGTGTACTGCTGAAGCTAGCACCGTTGTTTCTTCGTGCACGCATTCAGTCCTGTTCTCGTCGTTCTCTCGTCTCCAGTCCTCTGTTAACAGGAAAGTTAAATCTTCTGGGATAGCCCCAGAATCTCTTGAGGCTCTGTTCATTTTCCCTTTTTGTCAGTGTGCTCCGCTTTCCAGGTTGGGTATCCTGCTTTGTCTTCGCGTTGATTGTTTCTTGGTACCCTTTCATTCTGTCAGGACTGTTCATCGAATCCTTCATTTTGGTTATTGTACTTTTCAATGTTAAGTTCCCATTTTCCCCAGTAACTTTCTTCGCTGCATCTCTCTCTCCATGTTCCAAGCTTGCTTATGCTTGTTGAATCAGCATTTTAATAAAGACTCCTTTAATATCTTTGACAGGTAATTGTAACATCTTTGTTGCCTTAATGTTTCCATCTATAGATTGTCTTATTTTGTCATTGAGACCTTTCTTGTTCTTGGACCTGTACATTTTCGTATTTTGTTTTGAGGCTCTGGATTTTATTCAGACTGTATTTTAGCTGGCTTGTTTTGATACTACTCTGGCAGGAGTAGAGAAGGCACTCTCTTGTTAGTGCCAGAGAGAAATAGGCAACCAGATTTCCTATCCAGCTTCCACTGAAACAAGGTAGAAAGGCACTCTTTGGTACTTGCCTTCGGTAAAGATGAAAGTCCTGGCTTCTTACTTGGCCTTCTCTGATACCATTGCAGTGTGGTGTTGAGGTACCCCATTATAGCTTTTCAAGTGTGCAATTCTAGGCTCCCACTCAGTCTGTTACTGTGTGGATGGGGCCACAGTTACTTTTTCTGTGGTGTATACCTGGAGTAGAGTGGTTATTGTTGAAAAGTTTTCTGTCTTAGCCAGGAGCTGACAGTGCTGTTAATCACAGCTGCTTGGGAGGCTGAGGCAGGAGGACTACAAATTTGAGGTTAGCCTTCATGATTTAATGAGGCCCTACCTAACTCAAAAAGGGGACTGAGGCTATAGCTCGGTGGTAGAGCACCCCTGGATTTAAAAAAAAAAGGAAAAAAATACTTTCTTTTTTGCTAGGCTGCACTACCCTTGGTACTTTGTCCTGGAGAAAGCAGACCTTTGTAAGGGTTTTGTTATTGGCCCCTTCGGCATTTCTGGGTTGCTGGCTTTTTCAGTTCTAATTATTGGTTATGTGGGGTAAAGGGACATCTAGGGAATTTACTGTGGTGTTGCACCTGGAGTTCTAAAGCATCAGCCTGCAACTTTTCTCGTCAGCTTTCAGATTCTTTTCTTATGTTTGTTTTGTATATAATGTCAGAGATTTTTAGTTTTGCTTAGCAGGAAGAATAAGGAAAAAGTATAACTGTTCCATTTTCCCAGAAGGAAATTACTGCCCCTGCCCCGTTTTGGTGGTACTGGGGATTGAACCGTGTGCATGCTAGGCAAGCTTTCTGTCATTGAATTAGATCCCCAAACCTTTTAAAATTTTATTTTGAGACATGATCTTATTAGGTTGACCAGACTGGCCTAGAAATTTGCTATCCTCCTACCTCAGTCTCCTCGCTGGGATTACTGGTGTGTGTCACCATGCTCTACTATGAAATGTCCTTTTACTTTTGTGTGTGTTATAATGCCATAGGTAATATTTTTCTTCAAAGTTTTTGTTTTTGAGCTTATTTTTCTACTAGATTAAAAGTAGTATTTTTAATCTCTGGTTTTAAGTTGCAAGTTATTATGTTATTCAGCTTTTTGTGATGAGTTCAGTTCTGGGATGCTTTAGAGACTGATATATGAAGACATATATTACTTTTTAGATTAAAGAGAAGTATAAGTAAGAGATCTGGACACAGATAAATTTGGGATTGTTAAGTAAATGAAGATTGTTGAGTGATGGTTTGTTGAGTAGGTCAGCATGGAATTCTGGAAGACTGTCAGTGAAAAGGGGCCTGAAACTGGGTGCTGTGGCATATACCTGTAATCCTGACAGTTTGGCAGACTTGGGCAGGAGGATTGCATGTTCTAGGACAGCCTCACCGACTTAGTGAGACCCTGTCTCAGCATAAAAAGGACTGGGTATGTAGCTCAATGGTAAAGTGCTCCTGAATCCAATCCCCAGTACGAGAAAAAGAAAAAGAAGACAAAGGTCCCACAAGTACATTATAAATAAAGATGATTGAGGTGACTGAAGAGAACCTACTTAGGACACTAGATAAAAAATCAGGTATTAACAGAAACCAAGAGAAGAGTTTCAAGAATGGTTGTGTGTTCAATAGGGTCATATGTCTTTAATTTGATGGTGAAAATTTTAATATTGGATTCAGTGATGAATATGTCACAGAGAGCAATGGTAGTGGAGCCATGGGCTACTGAATGGAGATCAAGGAAAATGATGAGAAAGAAAGACAGTAAAAGGGATAGAGAGGGGCAAGGAAGTACATGTGAGTGTTTTTGGAAGAAAAAGTTTCTAATTTATGTGATGAAAAGAGTTAGTACGTAGGAAAGGTGCCAGAGGAGAGGTATTTGATGGCACAAGAACTCTTTTTTTTTCTTTTTCTTTTTGTATTGGGTAATAAACCTTGGGGCACTTTATCACTAAGCTATATCCCCAGTCCTTTTTGTTTTTTCATTTTTAGAGAGGGTCTCATTAAGGTCTCCATGCTGGCTTGAAACTTGGGATTCTCCTTTAGCCTCCCATGTGTTTGGAATGATAGATGTGTGCCATTTGCCCCCTTTGTTTTTCTCTTGAGCTAGGTTCTTGCTGTGTAGACCAGGTTATAGTCCAGTTAAGGATAACCTCAACTTCTGGGTTTATGCAGTCGTCCTTCCTCAGCCTTCAAAGTAACTGGAAATACAGCTGTATGCCACTGTACCTGGCTAATAGAAACCATTTAAAAATTATCACACTGATAAAGATTGATGAAAAGTTATTTATCATAGGTGAAGATTTGGGAAGTGGGTACTCTTATTTGTTGTTGAAATTATAAATCAACAAGTTGGATTACATTTTAAAATTTGTAAACTTTGAGCTAGTAATTATTTTCCAAGTAATTTACGGTATGTATAAGATTTAAATACAAAAGTTTTTGACAGTGTCAAAAATATGAAATTTTGGAAATAGCTTATATGGTCAATAGTAAAGATGGATTAAATAGGACCCATGTCATTAAAATTAATTTTCATAGTCTATTTGGCAAGGAGGTGATACTCATTAAAAGTAGGGGGAGAGCTGGGTATGGTAGCACATGCGTGTAATCCCATCTACTCAGGAGAACTGAAAATTCTCTAGGCCAGCCTTGGCAACCTAACAAGAGCTTTTCTCAAAATAAAAAGGGCTGGGGGTGTGGCTCAGTGGTTAAGTGCCCCTGGGTTAAATCCTTGGTGCAGAAAAAAGGATGAGGATGTATCTCAGTGGTAAAGCATTTCTGGAATTAGTCCTTAGTAAGGGGGTGAGGGAGGTGGAAAACTGATTGTGGTGGCTGGCACCTGTGGTCCCACCAGTTTAGGAGCTTGAGGCAAGAAGATCGCTTGAGACTAGGAGTTTGAGGCCAGTTTGGACAGCATAGCTTAAACTAATATGAAAAGTAGGGAGAAAAGTATATTATAAAACAGAAAATATAATAAAGATTTAATTACATATACATGGAGAATAAAAGACTAGAGTAGGATATCTTTAGGTGATAACATCATGGATGATTTAAATTTTTTCTATGTCTGAGTTTTCTTTTGTTATGGTGCTAGGGATTATATGTGACTTTTTTGATTGACTTAAAAAACGGAAGTTTTGTGAAAGTGTCATTAAATGTGTTGAATTTTTACATTAATCATATACAACGATGAAAGCAGTACAGAGATATGCCAAATGAAGAGCAAAAGCTTCTAACTCACCTCCCATTCCTGTTTACATTTTCATTATGTATTAATAACCACATACAATACACACATTTTAAGCGTACTGTGAGTTTTGACAGTGTGTATACTATGTAACCATCACCACAAGCAAAATCCAGAATAGTCCATCACTCCAAGAAGATGCCTGTTTTCCTTCCCAGTCAACCTCCAAAGGTAACCACTAACCTTTCATTGCCTAGTTTAGTTTGACTTGTTCTCAGACTTTATATCCTAGAACTACACAGTATATTCTCTTTTTTGAAGGATGTTGTTGCTTGGCACAGTGTTTTTGTGATCCACCCATGATACCAATTGTTTGGTAGTTTGTTCCTTATTATTGTTTGGTAGTGTTACATTATTTACATGTACCACACTTTGCTTATTGATGGAATATTTGGGCTGTTTCCAGTGTTTAAGAAATGCGAATAAAGCTGCTTTGAAAGTATATAGAAAGTTCACAGACATGTCACTGTGTAGACTTATATTTTCATTTCTCTTAGATAAATACCAAGTTGTGAATTCTTGGGTCATATGGTGATTATGTGCCTGCTCTCCTCACCCTTACTTTTTTTGGGTACTGGGGATTCAACTCAGGGGCAGTTTCTCAGTGAGCCATATCCCCAACACTTTTCAGTTTTTGTTTTGAGATAGGATCTCACTAATTTGTTTAGGGCCTTACGGATTTTTTGAAGCTGGCCTTGTACTTGGTTATCCTCTTGTCTCAGCCTCCTGAGCTGCTGTGCCACTGTTCCTAGCTTCATTGTTTTACTTTAGAAAGCAGTTTGGCAGTTTCTTATAAAAAGTTGGTACTAGTTCATATTCCCACTAAACAAGTTTGAAAATTCCAGTTACCCTGAATACCCGGAACTTAACCACTGTTGCTGATAGTTCTTACAAAAATTTTGGCTATTTCTGTTGGCTTAGTTTTCTCTCTCTTGAGGTGTTTTATGTGTAAATATGTCTTTTTTAAAAATTGGCATAAAAACATTGTCTTAATTAGGATTCTCAATTGTATGGTATAGCTGTGGTTAAAGGAGTCTTACTATCTCTCTGGCCATATCCCCAGCCCTTTTTATATTGTATTTTGAGACAAGGTCTCACTAAGTTGCTTAGAGCCTCCCTAATTTTGCTGAGGCTGGCTTTGGACTTGGTGATCCTGCTGCATCAGCCTCCTGAGGTGTTGGGATCGTAGGCATGCGCCACCAAGCCTGGCAGCCTGTATGTTTTACAAGCACTACAGTGTTAGATTTTACATTCGAAAAATCCTGTTGAATTTCTTCTTCTTCTTTCCCCTTTTATTTTTATTTTTGTGGTACTGGGAAGTGAACCCAAGGATGTTGTAACACAGCTGCATCCCCAGTACTTTAGGTTTTTACTTTTGAGATAGGATCTTGCTAAATTGTGGAGGCTGGTTTTGAACTTTGGATCTTTGTTCTTCAGCCTCCCAAATTGCTGTGCGATTACAGATAAGTACTACCACCTAGCCTTTATTTTTGCTTTGAGGCAGAGTCTCTTTAAATTGCCCAGGCTGTCCTTGGACTTCTTTGATCCTCCTGCCTCAGCCTCCTGAGTAGTTGGGATTATAGTGACCTGTGATCTACTATGCCACCACTCAGCTAAATAATCTTTTCATCCAAGAAGTTTTTCCTCTCCTGAATTGTTGTGGATTAAGTAGTATATATGACTCTATGAAGAGTTGGCTAGAACTGATTAAAAGTATGTACTACAAATTTTTCTTTTCCTTTAAAGCATTTAGAGATTGGCTAAGTCAGGAAAAATATACGTTGTTTGCATTACATTGTATGAATTTTTTTTCACAATTCTAGTCACAGTTTTACTGATAATTTGACCTTAAGAAATTATATGAGTTAATGTGGTATCTAGTTATTCTTTTGGAGTAAAATTTTAATCTCCATTCTTTCTGGGCCCTTTTTAGGTGATATGTGTATGCTTGTGTGTGTATGCATGGGCAAGGCAGCTTAGTTTACTTAGTTATTGGTGAAAATTAAAATTCAGTTTTGTGGGTACTGATGATAATACGTACGAAGTGAGCATAACAAGGTTTCCCTCTGTTGATGTCAGCAATGGCAAATAGTATTTATTAAATACTTAGGAAAGGACATGGAATAGTTATTTACCCCCTCCTCCCTGTATGGTAGAAAAAGTGGTAAGACTTTGTTATTTTTTCCCCCCTCAACTCTGAGGACAACTTCCTTTATTTTGCACTTTTGGGTGGTGGTTATAGCACTTGTTTTGAGATTTGACCACCCTCTCTCTGGTCAGCTATTTTTATTTTTACTTGCCACTTTAGTATATCAGTGGAATTTTAACTCATATCTTCTGCAGTGAAGTTCATGGATATGTATGAATTATGTCTTAAAACTCTAGTTTTATTTTGACTTAATTGGTTTCTGAAGTTTACTTAACAAATGACTGTTGTTTTCCACAACTGAACAGAATAACAAATTATTTTCTTAGTAGATTTGCAGTGTTTATTTTATTTAATATTATAAATGATCGAAGTTATGATATATGAATCTCAGTTTTGTTGCTTATTGTCCCTCAAACCCTCCCCTCCCCTGTGAAAGACAGACATTTAGCTCTTAGTGGAATGTGTCCTAAATTGAATTGGAATTCCAGATTTGTCCAGTCAGCTGAAATAATGATATAGAACTTTTACCCTTCAAAGTTTTTATTTTTGTAAAACTGTTCTTGCACTTACTAAACAAATTTTAGAGTTGATAAAACTTTATAAAATTTTATGTTGCATATTTAGTCTTTCGGAACTTTGTTAGCATTGAAAAGCACATGTTCTCTGAAATATTTTATTATACTATCTTATGTAGCTGAGTTTAACCTGATGTGTCTGTTAACATTTTATTTAAAATAATATTTAAACATTATTTAAGATAACTAATAGTATACTTTCTGGCAAAAAAATTCAATATACAGAATGCTAAAATATCAGTCTAGTTATTGTTAATTGAAGCCATTATTTTCCTGTTCTATGAAAATTAAATAATTGCACTAGGCATATGCTGTGAGATTTTCAGATTTGTTCGTATTGTATTGAAACCTATTTCACTGCTGTTTTTGGTTCCATGTCATGGGATAATGAGGTAATTTTTGTTACTATTCAAGGAAAGAAAACCAAATTCTCTTGAAATGATTCTAATATGTCAGTGTTCTGCAGAATAATTTTCTATAATATTCCTAGACTTGAATTTATAGTTCTAAATTCAAGGAAGTGTATGAATGAAGCCTAGAGAGATTTTGGACTCCATCCTTCTTCAAAATAGAATTGCTCTTTCTTCCTCCATCCCTACTCCATTTTATAATTGGGCAGTGTTATATAAAACACTACTTGTATTTTATATAAATTTACATATTTTTCAAATCAAATATAAGACTTTCCTTAAACAGTAGCAAACAAAAAAGGTGATACTTCCAGAAACTTAAAGTGTTTAACATTTTGCGTTAGCAAATATAAAAATGCTACCAAGATTGATACAGAAAGATTTAGATAAATGGAAAAGCATATTATACTGACTGTAAAGGTTTAAGTTCCCAACTATGTTAATTCTAAAAGTTAATCAACAAACTTAGTGCGAACCTGAAATAGACGTACTAACCGTGTTAAAACAGAGCGAACAGGCCCCGGCAGGCAGCTGCCCCTGCTGGCCAGGTGTTGGTGCAAGCGCCTTTATTGACAGGTGAAACAAAACTCACAGAATTCAACTTTTTTTTTTTTTTTTTTTTTTTTGTTAAAAAGCCAAGAAGGGGGGCTGGAGTGGTGCCTTGGTGGTTACAGCACTTGCCTGGCATGTGCAAGTACACGGGTTCAAGCCCCAGCACCCACGTACACAACTAAGTGTCAGAGCAATGAAAGCCATGTGAAAAACTCAATAAAAAAAAATTGACTCTCTCTGTCTCTTTCCCTCTCTCACTGTCCTTCTTAAAAAAAAAAAAAAAAAAGCCAGAAAGGGGTGAAGCAGCAGGCCTTCACAGAAAGGTGAGTTCTAGAGCTCATTTAGTAATTACTAATATTTAGTAAACCTTTACATTATTAAGCATCACTGTTTTAAGTAAAATTCTATTTTTCAATTAGAATACCATCTATTTAGAATATCAAAGCTTGTAACTTTTAAAGGGTGATTCTAGAGACATTGCTGACTGAATTTATGGATTTATATCCCTTTATAATTCCCTATTCTCAAGTGCTGTAACTGCCGAGCCACTGCTCCAGCCCCTTATCAGATTTTCTTTAATCTGTTCATAAGAGGAATTATATTCATAATTTAAAACGTATGCATCCTGTTCCTGTATTTCTGGGACACATGTTCATAATATAGATTGAAAAACACCTATATTAAACTGAGCATAATTGTTTATGCTTGTAATCTCAGGTATTCAGGAGGCAGAAGGATCCCAGGTTGAAATCATGCTGGGGCAACTTAGAGATCCCTGTCCTTCCTCCCTATACCCATCCCCCCCCCTTTTTAAAGAGTGAGTGAGTGAGAAAGAATGAATTCTATTTATTTTTTTCATCTGGTTTTTGTTTCGCCAACACTTATTTGTATATGTGGTGCTGGACTTTTAACCCAGGTCCTCATGCATGCCAGGCAAGCGCTCAAACCACTCAGCTCTAGAGATCCTTGTCTTAAAAAAAAAATCAGGGATACATCCCAGTGGTAGAGTGCCTCTCTAGCATTTGAGAAGCCCTTGGTTCAATCCCAGTACTGCAAAAACCCCAAAACAAACAAAAAATCCCCCCAAACTATGTTAATTAGTGAAATTGGCCATGCGGTTTCATTTTTCATAATGTCCTTGTCTGGTTTTGGTACCTGTATTATACTAGACTCATAAAATGAGTTGGGTGGGGGAATGTTTCCTCCCTTTGTCTTCTTTAGGAGAATTGGTGTGATTCGGAGATACTGCTTCCAGAGTTTCATAGAGCTTGCTTTTACAGCTTCTGAACCTGCTTTTGTTTGTATGTGTGGCATTTTTTTTTTTTTTTTTGAGGGAGAGGGTCTTGCTGTATTGCTGAGGCAGGTCTTGAATTCCTGGGCTTAAGGTATCCTCCTCATTGAGCATCCTGAGTGTTGGGGTCTAAAGGCTCACACTAACATCTCTGGTAAATTTTTTTGGTTTTTAGATTTTCTTCTTTATCGATCCTAGCGTTTTTCAGGCTTTTTAGTCATCCTTGCCCTCTGACCCCCTTCCGCTTTCCCCTCATCCTTTCCCACTCCTCTGCTCCCTCTTTCTCTTGTCCCAGCCCTTTAAAATATATATACCTGTGTATGTATATGTGTGTGTGTATATATATATAT
This sequence comes from Aplodontia rufa, assembly GCA_004027875.1. Taxonomy (NCBI): domain Eukaryota; kingdom Metazoa; phylum Chordata; class Mammalia; order Rodentia; family Aplodontiidae; genus Aplodontia; species Aplodontia rufa. Next base: position 22,110 of record PVKS010013541.1, on the reverse strand, counting down.
ATACACATATATATGTGTGTGTGTGTGTGTGTATCTTTTTTTTTGGGGGGGGGGATACTGGGTATGAACCCAGTGAGGCTTAAGCACTGAGTCACATCCCAGTTCTTTTTCATTTTGAGACAGGGTCTCACTAAATTGCTTAGGGCCTCCTGAGTTGCTGGGATCACAGGCATATGCCACTGTACCTGGCTAAAGAATATATGTATATTTTAAGACAGAGTCTTTTTAAGTTGCCCAGTCTGACCTTGAACTTTGAATTCTTCTACCTTAGCCTCCTGAGTCTCAGGGATTACAGAAGAGCACCACCATTCCTGAACCATTGATCTCTTTTGAACATTAATTTGTGGGTTTTTTTTTTTAAGAGAGAAGGACAATGAGAGAGAGAGAGACAGAATCAATTTTTATTGAGTTTTTCATAAGGCATTTGTTGCTCTGACACTTAGTTGTGTACATGGGTGCTGGGGCTTGAACCCTTGTACTTGTGCATGCTGGGCAAGCACCGTAACCAAGGAGCTACCACTCCAGCCCAATTTGTGGGTCTTGATGGGTGTGATTGATCAGAATTATTAACAAAAGATAGCATTTACTTTCATAATAAAATGCTCAAGATAAATTACATTGTGAATACTTAAATATATAGATATGTAGATGTAGATTGTTAGTGGTTTACCAGTAATAATATATGCTGTATGTTACTAGGGAACTACTTGGATGGTTCAGATTTTCTTAAATAAAAAAAAATTTCATTCACTACTAGGTGATCCAACAAACGTGGTCTGGGGATATCACTTAGTGGTAGAGCACTGGGTTGTGTGAAGTTTTGGGTTCAATCCCCAGTTCTGCCCTGCTTCCAGATGAAGAACTACAAATATTTTGATACTTTAAAAATTACTCTTTAAAATGTAAGTATAGGGGCTGGAGCGGTGGCCCAGCGGTTTTGACGCTTGCCTAGCAAGCACGAGGACCCGGGTTCAAACCCCACCAGCACGTACACAACTAAGTGTTGGAGCAATGAAGGCCATGTGAAAAATTAAAGTTGTTTTTCTCTTTCTCTGTCTCTCTCACTGTCCCTCTCTCTTAAAAAAAAAAAAAATGTAAGTATAAAGAAGGAGGAACTTTAGTGCCACCCTTAGAGTCCCCTGTCTCATCCTACCACCCTTTCCCCAGTGGAATTTTATTGAGAGCACCAAAAATTTGCTCTCAATTAGTCATATTAGTGTTAAGGAGTCATATATAGAGTTGGGAGATTTCCCAGTGGTTTAGAAGTACGTACCTTTACTTGTTTGCAATCAGTTTATTTTTTATCTTAATGTTGCTTAAGTAAAGATTTATTCACATTTTCTTAGTTTTCCCCCAGGGTGCTTAACAATTGAGTCACGTCCCTAGCCTTTTTTATTTTTTGAGACAGGGTCTCCTTAAGTTGTTTAGGGCTTCGATAAGTTGCTGAGCCTGACCATGAACTCCTATCCTCCTACCTTAACCTCCTGGGTTGCTGGGATTATAGGTGTATACCACCATGCCCAGCTATCTTATTTTTATGTCATACTTCTTTTCATGAATTTGTCTGTGGTTGTCAGGGTCTTAAAAAATAAATTTTGAAATAAATTTAAGTTATTTTGTATTTTAATTTTTGCCATTCATGTAATTTAACATAAGCTGATGGTATTATTCTTAATACCTTTCAGAAATAAGTTACTTCTCTGTGCTTTTATTTTAAACCGTGTTTAGTTAATATTTTTGCATGACATTTTTTAGAAGCAACAGAAAATTGATTGAGGTAATTTCTGGGTCAGTCTGAAGTTTAGCTCTGAAGGCTAAATGTTAATGAGTGTCAGTAGGGAAAATTACTGCTTTTATTGTTTACATATTGAAATTAGCAAAATGAAAGTGCAAGTATAGCAGAGCTGCTTAAAAGAAGTCCATCTAAAATTTTTTGTCTTGATTAATTCACAGTCTTAGTGTCAATTGACTTCTGTCTTTTGGTACTAAGCATGTGACTCTAGACAGGGATGTAGTCATTCTAGGTATATTGCCACTTAAGAAAACAGCTTTAAAAAGATACTAGAACATGGGAAAAAAAGATCTTGCTCTCTTGTGGTTTTACAGGTGCCAGAGGTTTGGCTGCTTGTGTGTTTTACTCACTTACTTTCTGTTTAATGAATAAAATCACCATCATGCATCACAACTTTGCAGACTCACTGCAAAGGAAATAGCAGGAGGTAAAATGACCTCAAATGAATGTGGCTTTTTTTGTGGGGTATAGTGGGGTAGGCAGTGCTACAACTACATAAACAAAATCAATTATTCAGGAAGAAAACCTTTATTTAACTCATCTTTATATTATCTCACAATACTTCTGATATCATTGTTTAACTTTTTTTTTGAAGTACTAGTTATTGAACCTAGGAATGCTCTACAACTGAGCGACATTCCCAGACCTTTTTATTTTTTATTTTGAGACACAGTTTGCTTAGTTGTTCATATTGGCCTCAAACTTAATCCTGCCTCAGCCTCTCTGAGTTGTGCCACTGTCTGGCTTTTTGAACATTTTTTCAAAGTGATTAACTTATTGTAAACAAGTAATACTACTATCTTTGAATTGTTTAGTAATTTTATAATTTCATCATCAATCTCTTTTTCTCTTTTGGATTGACAGCTACTTGTGAGAGCTTTCAGGGTATGAAATCTTATTCTTTTACATTGTTATGGACTGGAACTAATCTGCCTTATCAGTGTGTTGTTGGTTTCTTTTTGCTAGTTTATTCTATATGTTTTTGCCGCTTTTATCACACAGCTACTTTTATTCTGAAAATAAAGCTGATATTGTTTCTCTTCACCATAAGTTTTTTGGGTAGGTTGATGGCATTTTATCATTTGGGTATCAGAAGTTTTGAAAATACCTTGAAAGGGAAAGAGAAATTCTTCATTATGTATGGTTAGCTTGCAGTTATCTATGCTCTTAGAAGACAGAGCCTGGAAAGTTTATACTCTTTTTATTGCAGTGCAAGTCATACTCATATGCCTGGGAAAAACAACCTTGTTGTCAGCTTGTTTATTACCAGTGCCAGGATTGATGGAAGTGTGTGGAAATGGAGCTGAGAAAATCTGGACTAAAATTTACTTCATATATCTGGGCAGTACAAAATAGGGGCAGTGCATTTATTTTGTTTTGTAAAGGTAGCTGTCAGTATATTGTGTTTTGGGCACAGAATTGAGCCAGAGTTCTCTGAATCAGTCTCTGCCCTACTGTGTGACTTTGATAAGTCACTTTACCATTCATGTTTTATTTTTTCCATCTGTAAGATGGCAATAATATTAAGAGTGCCTACTTGATGTACTTTTTTTTAAGAGAGGGCCAGTGAGAGAGAGAGAGAGAGAGAATAAGTTTTGTTTAGTTTTTCATGTGGCTTTCATTGCTCTCAACACTTCGTTGTGTATGTAGTGCTGGAGTTTGAACCCGTGTCCCTGAGCATTCCAGGCAAGCACCGTAACTGCTGAGCTACTGCTCCAGCCCCTACTTCATGGGCTTAATGTGATGTTTCTGTGAATTTTTATATATATTTATATATAGAGAGAGCACTTAGTATCTGGAATATAGTAAACTATAGATATTTTGTTGCCACGGTGATGCATATGGTTCAGGGTGTGTAGATGTTTCCCTGAAGGAGTTTGAAGATTAAGGCTTGATTTTTGTCTAATTTCTAAAAGTCTTTTTCTCTTTTTTTGGTGGTACTGGGGATTGAATCCAGGGGTACTCTATTATTGAGCTACATCCCCAGCCTTTTTTTTTTGAGACCGTTTCCCTAAGTAACTCAGGCTGGCCTTGAACCTTGAACTTAGAATTTTCCTGCCTTAGCTTCCCAAGTTCCTGGACTTATAGGTGTGTGCCAGCAGAGTGTGTCATAAAAATTTAATTTATAATTAATTTTGAGCAGCCCCCAAAATGGGGATGGAAAGAATCAACAAAATGTTCATGTTTGGATTATCTTACCATACATAGTAAGATACTTTCTTACTTTCCTCAGGAAGTATTTCTGCTGTCTCAGCTGCTCCACTGCCCAGCTGAGCTGGAGTGACCATAGCAATGAGAGACAGCTTAGAGCCCCACCTGGCTAGACTCAGGGTCCCTGCTGTGAGAAAAGGGTTTTACTTCTCTTGCAAGGGTACTTGATAAAATAGGTGCTGACTCATCCTCAAACACTGGAGTATTGTTAAAGGAAGTAAATATCCATATAGGATTTATTAGGAATAATGATTCATTCATTCAACAGATATTTCTCCAGGGTTTATATGAAGTTTGTAGAGTTTTATTTCTTGACTGAAGTAAACTAAGTCCTGAGGGAAAACACAAATGAAATGATTGCTTTGTTGTTCTTGCTACCTTTGAGAATGACCTGATTCTTTTTCTTTGCATTGGTTGTCCCTTCCCTCCCCTCCCTTTAACCTCCTTGTCTCTCCTCCCTCTTCTTCTCTCCTTAACTCCTCTCTGTACTGGGGATTGAGTCCAGGGTGTTGCATATGCTAGGTAAACACTCTACCTCTGAGCTACATCCCCAGCACTTTTATATTTTGAGAATGAGTCTTGATAAGTTGGCTAAAAGCTGACATTTCTTCTTCTTTTTTTTTTTTAAAGCTGACATTTCTTAAAAATCATTACCTTTGAATTTTGTTTCCCAAATAATATAGTGAAATGTAATTTGTTTTTATTAGTAAAGATATTCTGCATCTTTAGAGGTTGTCTTGCATTTTGCAATAACTGTTCCTGGTAACATATATAAATTTTAAATTCTGTTTTCACATTAACTTAGATCATTGAGAATCTGCAGAATCTCCTGCCCCCAACACCTGTAATAGTAGTGATGTCAAATGGTAGCACATTCACATCTATGCTTGCACAGAATGTTACGTATGCTAAACCTATTGTAATGCTTAACACAGAAATTATAGTGTCTCACCCAGTGCAGTGGTGTGTGGTGTAATCAGCTATGAGGGAGGCTAAGGCAGGAGGATGGCAAGTTCAAGGTCAGCCTCACCAATGTAGCAAGACCTTGTCTCAAAATGAAAAATAAAAAGGGCTAGGAGTGTAGCTCTGTGGTAAAAGTACCCCTGGCTTCAAACCCCAATACTACAACAAAGCAACAAAACAACCACCCACTCATAATCAAAACAAAACAAAACAAAAAACCCCCATCTCTGACATTCTAAAGCACGCATTTACTGATGACATCTCTTTTTTCTTTTTGTAACCAGGGATTGAACCCAGAGGGGCTTAACCATTGAGCTGCATTCCCAGCCCTTTTAATTTTTATTTGGAGATAGGGTCTCACAGAGTTGCTTAGGGCCTTGGTAAGTTGCAGAGGCTGGCTTTGCATTTGGGATACTCTCACCTCAGTCGCCGGAGCTACTGGAATTATAGCTGTGTGATGGTATCTTAACAGTCAACAAAAAATGATATTTTTTTCCTGTCTTACCGCCTCCTAGCCTATGTGTAGACTCCTTGAGGGCAGGAATTGGTATTTATTTTTGTTATCTCTGGTATTCAATTTGAAGTTAGAGCCCTGATTTATTAGTTACTTATAGTGCTGGGAATTGAACCCAGGGGCAGTTCACCACTGAGCTATGTCCCCAGACCCCCACTTTTTTTTTTTTTTAATTTGGACAAGATCTTGCTAATTTTTCTGGGCTGGCCTGGAGTTTGTGATTCCCCTGCCTTAGCCTCTTGAGTAGCTGGGATTACAGTGTGTACCACAGAGCCTTGTGTTTTGACGAATTACACTGTAGCAATTTTAGGTTCATCTGGATAAGTGTTAGTTGAAATGAGTTTCATTGGAACACTTGTAGGTGGAGATGTTAAAAAGAGAACCTGCTAAATGCTGATAGTAGTTAAATGCTGTTTCTACTTTCCCCTCCTTTGTACCCCTTCTTTCTCTTTTGACTGATTTGTACTAATGCATACTTCCCCAACAAGAGTTTGATTTTTAGCAGATACCAGTGAAATGAAAGAGTAAGTATTTCATATTTTGTTATTTTTCATATGTTATTTTTTTGAGCATCCTTTATTGCACTGTATAGCTGTTAACCTTTCTAGTATATAAATGAGGAAATGGAGTGAATGTGTTCAGGGACATACATTTTAATCAGTGGTGGTGGAAGAAAGGCCAGACTTCCTACCCAAGTTTTTAATCTAGTGTTTTGGATTATTCTGTTGTAGAAGAATACCCTTTAAAATAATTATTTTTTTTCAGAATTATTATTATTTTAAAATTACTGACATGGTAGTACATGCCTGTAATTCCGGAGGTTTTGGAGGCTGAGGAAGGAGGATCATAGGTCCAAAGGTAGCCTCAGCAATTTAGGGCCTAAGCAACTTTGTGAGACCCTGTCTCAAAAAAAAAAAAAAAAAATCAGACAGGGAATATGGCTCAGTAGTTAAGCACCTCTTAGTTCAATTCTTGGTACCAAAAAAAGAATTGCCTATCTTATGTATAAATAGCTGTGTGGTTATGAGACTTGGGTTCTCACATCTTTATCACAGCAAGTCAGATGTTGGTGAAGTCAGTTTGGGCTCCCTTTATTTTTACCTCCAGGTACCCCACCTAAATTTAATCTTGGTCCTAGAAGAAACTGCCTAGCGATCTACATGTATTCCTTCAGTTAGATTTTAACATGAGTGATTAGAAAAGTCTTACCTAGGATCATAATTACTATTTTTCTAGAAATGACTATTGTATAATTTTTAAAAAATGATACTAGGGATTAAACGCAGAGGCACGCTGCCATTGAGCTAATACATCCCTACCTCCCTCCCCCTCACTTTTTTTTTGAGACAGGGTCTTGCTAAATTGCCAAGGCTGGCTTTGAATTTGTGATATTCTTGCTTCAGCCTCCCTGATACCTGGGAGTTACTGTGTAATTTTTAAAAAATAAACTGCATTTTTTGAAGAAGAGTTTAGGTTTACAGACATCTTGAGGATAATACAGTTTGTATATCTGACACTGGGTTTCTCTGTTATTAGCATCTTCTGTTGTATAAACATTTGTTAGAAAGAATGAACCAATATTGATATATACTATTTAAGTGAAGTGCATAACTTTTTAGACTTCTATAGATTTTACTAATGTCCGTTTTCTGTTCCAGGATCCCATCAGGATACTGTGTTGCATTTGTTGTTGTGTCATCTTAGGCTTCCTTTGGCTGACTTTCCTTGTTTTTGATAACCCTGACTATTTTGAAGAGTCCTCATTAAATATTTTGTGGAGTGCCCCTCTGTTGGAATGTGTCTGATATTTTTCTCATCACTCAACTATGATTAGAGTTATTTTTTTTTTATTTTTTGAATTTGTTTTTGAATTTTTCTTGTGTATATGTGGTACTGGGGATTGAACCCAGGAGTTCATGTATGTAAGGCAAGTGGGTCACCATTGGTGTATATGCCTGTCCTTTTAAAGTTCAAGACAGGGTTTTTCTAAGTTGCTCAGCCTGGTCTCGAATTTGCATTCCTCCTTCCTCAGCCTTCTGAGTAGCTAGGATTTATAGGCATGTGCTCCCGTGCCAGGCTGGCATTTATAGGTTTCTGCAGTAAGAACTCAGAGGTAAAGTGCCATTTTTATCACATGATGTTTAGGACGTATACCATCCATATGATTTATGACTATTGATCTAATACCTGACTGAGGTAATGTGTGCATGGTTTCTTTACTATAAATAAAGTCACTCTTGAATCTTCGACCCCCCCCCCTTTTCCATCCTGTATTCTTTAGGAGAAAGTGATGATTTATTCTCCATATTTAAGGAGTGGGAATGCTATGTGTGTGAGATTTTAAATACACACACTTCAGTGATAGAATTTTAGTTCAATTTTTTTTTTTGGGTACTGGGGATTGAATTAGGAGCCTTTAAGAACTGAATCACACCCCCTAGCTCTTTTTATTCTTTGAGACAGTCTTGCTAAATTGCTTAGGGCCTCATTAAGTTGCTGAGGCTGGCTTTGAACCTCTTGTCTCAGCATCCAAGCCTTTGGGATTACAGGCATGTTGCACCACACTTGGTGAAACTTTTGTTTTTAACAAAACACGTACAAAATGCATTCAGCGATTTGTTTTGGCAAACATTATCAAACTTTTCCTCATTCTCAGTGTTTTAGCCTTTATATTGCATGGCTGATATTAGATGATTCTCTTATCTACTTTTTATATCATCTAATAATTATTTTTTGAAAAAATTTAATGAAAGGGAGATGTAGAAGATTATTTGTTAAAAATTCTGCAATAAAATTTGTTAATATTTTGATCGTTATTGCTTTTCTGCACTTCTTATTTTTGCACATATTATTTCTAAATTGAGGACTTAGTTGATATGTAAATTATGATTAGAGACCAGAACAGTTCAGGACCCAAAATGATCAAGGGAAAGCACCTTGTTGGAAACCCCCGTGTCAATAAATCTCTCCTTATAGTTCCCATTTGTGTGTTTCAATTATAAGACTTATGTTAAAATTAGGTCAGAATTTCCATTGTGAACTCACAACTTCATAGTTGTATAACTGCTATGTGAACTTGATTGTAAACAAAGATCTTCAGTGGTGAACCTTATTGAACAATTGAAGAAGGGTTATTCAGGTCTCAAGGTAAAAAATAGATGTCTAGTTTCCCATTTTGAGTTGAGAATATGTCAAGACAGGCTTTGGTTCTAAAGGTAAACTTTCCATTTTTTTCTTAGGGTTTGTTAGTTTTTCTAGTGAGTGTACAGTATCTTTATAAAGAAAAAAATTTAAAATAATGGGTGGTGCATGCTTGTAGTTGCAGTGACTCTGGAGGTGAGACAGGAGGATCACAAATTCAAGGCCAGCATCAGCAACTTGGCTAGATCCTGAGCAACTTGGCAAGACCCTGTCTCAAAATAAAAAATTAAAAGGACTGGGGGTATTGCTCAGTAGTAAATCACCCCTGGGTTCAATTCCTGGCACAACCCTCTCCCCACCCACACAAAAAAATCTGCTTTCCCCTCCTTTTAAAATATTTGACACTGGTTTCAGTATGCTGCTCAGGCTGGTTTTTGAACTCTTTAGCAAAAGTTCTTCCCCTGCCTTAACTTCCCTAGTAGCTGGGACTGTCATAGCCAGTTTCATTTATTTGTTAGTGATACATCTTCAGATTTATTGCATTTTGAAACAAATGATTTTTTTGACTACCGTCTAAAAGTACTACAACCTTACCTTCATTAAGTTCCATTTACACTCTTACTACTTGTGATTTGTTGATTTACTGACTCTCTAGTTCAAAGATTGAAAATAGTTATTTTACTTGTCTATGTATGTATTAGTGTTATAAATGGGAGTGCAGGTACTGTGAAGTTAGCTCTGTTTAAGTTCTAGTAGCTTGTAAGAGGAAAAAATATTTTCATCATATACTAATCTTGGATTTAGAAATGACTTTAAAATTTGGCAGCCAAATTTTATAGGTGAGTGTATTAGTTTTCTGGGGCTGCTGTAACAAATTGTGTCAAACTTGGTGGGTTAAACAAAGGAAATTTGTTGTTATAACAGAACTATAGCTCTTGAGGCTAGAACTCCCAAGAGGCCTTTCCAGTCCACCGTTCCAGTGTCTTGAGGTGTCCAGAGTCCTTGGTAGTCCTTGTTGTAGATGCTTCTCCAGGCCCTGCCTCTGCCTTTACCTGGCCCTGTCCTCTGGGTCTTTTCCTTGTGTGCCTCGGATCTCCTCCTCCTTTCTGTTATGACAGTCATTGCATGTAGGTCCAGAATGACCTCACATTAAGTTCTTTAACTTCGTTACGTTTGCCAAGTCCCTATTTCCAAGTAAATTATTATTCATAGCTACCAGAGATTAGGAGTTAGATTTTCTTCTTGTGTGCACTGTTCAATCCCACTACAGTGAATAAGCCCTTTCCTGAATTTTCTGATAAGCATGGGAAGGCATTTTTATAAAATGTAATAATAGTTACAGAAACTGACCTATATTGTGTGCATAAAAACGTGATTAAGAGTTTAGTTCCATGCTTACTTTCTCTTCATGTGGTTTACAATTGGTATGGCATTCTTTCACTGTGAAATCAGGCAAGTTATAATTCGTTACTTTAAGTGGTGTGAGCAGTCTTATATTCTGTGCACATGTGTCATTTGCTCTTTTTTAACCTGCATACTTTGTTGTCTTTGTAAGATGAATGTGTATATGGTTCTTCCTTGTATAAGTCATGTTTGTCTCCACTTAAAAGATTTTAAATTTATTCAGTGGTCTAGTCTGATTTAAATTCATGTGCCGTAAGAAGGGATTTTATAAAAATTACTACGAATTACTGGGTGGATGTATGCTGTGAAACAGAAGGAAGAAGAGGGTGGTCCTTGGTGTGAATAGACAGGCGCTTTCTGAGAAACTGTGGCCTGGTCTCCAGGCATATGGTTTAGAGGAAAATTGTGGCGAGAGGATTCTCTTCATCTGAGATGAAGACCTTGAGGGATTTAATTTTTGTTAGGGAAATGAAATAATAATGAAATTGCTTTTAAAGTTTAGTTGTGCTTTGAACCCATAGTTACACCATTTGACAACATCCAAGCCCCTTTCCCTTACCTATTCTCTATGTATGTTAGTTACTTTTGGTGTTTTGTAGCATATATTTTGAAAAATGGGTTTTTTTCTACTTGTTTATATATATGGTCTCTATTAAAATGTAGCCTCTATAAGAGCTAGGACCATGTTAGATTTATTCTTACGTAGGAAACGGTTTCCTAGCTCTCAAAAAGTACTCCACAAGTAATCTATTGAATGAATAAACTTTGTTTGTCATGGATACTCTTAAAATCCATGCATGGAAACTTACCTCATTCCTTTTAATGACTGTTTACTAGTCTGGGATGAATATGCCATAGTTCTTTTAGTCAGTGCCCTGTTAGGGACCTGTAGGTTATTAACAGTTTTTCATGATTACGGAGCTGCTAGGACACATCTTGCTTGTGTTTATATTTTGTAATGTTAATGGCCTTCATTCCTAATTATACTCTTGTGAAATAGTAAGCATATTTTAAAATATATTGCTGAAATAATTTTCAAGTATAACTGACCTACATTTTCCTAAATACATTTAAAATGTTTTTAAATCAGTGAAACTATTTTGCCACAGAACCTTGAAAAAAGTACCAGAAGTAGTGTAAATATACAGATTTAGATTGCATCTGTATGATGGTTCTTGGCTGATCCCTTTTTGGAAAGGAAGTATCAGAACCCTTCTGTCCATTGCTTAGCAAGTCTGGGAAGGAAAGCAACAGTTAGTGTAGGATGAGATTAGTTAGAACCCTGAATAAGAAATAAGGATGAATTCCTTCTGTGTTTTAGCAGGTACTTAACCTGCATCTCATTTTACCAAGGACAATCCTGATAATACTTGTTGTTCTGTCATTAGCATCCCCTTTCAGTCCCAGTTTATAAATAAGTCTTATGGTCACCCTATTTAATCTCTTTGTTCTTTAGTTTCCTTGTTTGTATAGTAGAGATAGAATAGTGTCTGGTACATAGCTAATGTCACAAAAGTGTTTGCTGTCACTATTACTGTGATTATTTGACCTATCATCAGTACTTCTTTATCTTTCCCTTTCTGAAATACTTCCTTCTTGATCTCCTGGCTACCATGTTCTTTGTTTTCTTCCTACTGTTTTCACTGCTCCTTCTCAGTTTCTTGCCTGGATGCTTGCTTTTTCTGACCTCTGGAGTGCAACAGGTGGGTCCTCAGCCCTCTTTGATCTTGATCATTTATCTGCTGCTGACTCCAAAATTTATCTCACACCCCCACCTTTTTGGTGAGTCCCAGATGGATTTCTCTGTTAGGTAGCTAATAAAGTATGTTAACAGAATATGTACAAAACCGTCTTTAGTCTTTTCTCCATGCTCTGTGACTTCCTCCTACCAATGCCAATAAATGGTCCACCATTCTTCCAGTTAATTATGCAAAATGTTTTGAGATTTGCCCTGTCTTTGAGTCCTTTCTGACAGACCCTGCATCCACGTCCAGTTCATCAACAAAATCCTATTGGCTCCTTTGGAAATACAGATCTGGTCATGTTTTGCCTCTGCTCCAGCCACTCTCCTTCAGCAACCATTTTCTTCTCTTCAGTAGTCTCTCTGTATTCATCCTTGAGCACCTGGCATATCTAGTCTTCCCACAGCAACCAGTGTTACTTTAAATGTTAAAGGCAAAAAACATTTCACTCCTGCTTCAAACCTGCTATTTGTTTTCATTTCACTTAGAAAAAAATCTGGTCCCCCCACTGTTGCCTACAAGATTCCGCCTGCCTCCCTGTTAACTTTATGAGCTCAGTTCCTCAGACTTGTTACATGAACTCTACCCTTAAATTAATAATCCCTCTGCCTGTAATTGTCTTCCCCTAGATAGCAGCACGAGTTAGTTCCTCACTTGATCTTGGATTCTCCATCAAATATCACATTGTCAGAGAATTCTTTTCTGACAGTATTGTACAATGTTGCAATGTCCCCTCTAGTTTCTGTTACTGCCAGTCCCCCTTATTTTTCTTCAGAGTGCACATCTTCTGATATGTTAGTGTTTGTTTACTTGGTGATGACCAGCCCTCTTTGTGAACACCTGAGATTTGATTGTCTGGTCCTGCACATTGCAGGTGCTCAGGTAGTTATTTGTGTTGAGTGGGCTGGTTGAGTGAACCTAAGGAAGGTTCATATGAACGTTTTACAGTTTAGTAAAATATGGACAGTGAAGATCACTCTCCTTCTAGTTTTATTTTTACAGACCATTTTCTGTTTTAGAAGAGATTAGAAATGAAATTGGGGTTTAATATATTGGTGAGTGGCAGTGTATAGTGGGAACAAAAGTGACAGCTATGAGTTGTTTACCTGTCTGCTTATGAGGAGACTTTGATTTCTAAGTTTGGAAAGGAAGAAAACAATTTTTTGAGTGCCCATGTTGGGCTAAGCCGTGTACTGACTGAGTACTTTGTATTATCGTTTAATCTTCACAGTAGCCATTTCAATTAATAATCATGCTCTCTTATTTGGGGAGGAATTTGAGATTTAAAGAGATTAAATGACATTCTCAAGGTCATAATAGCAATTAAGTGGAATATACAGGCTAACTGACTCAAGTTTGTGCTCTTTCCTATATTTCCTTCATAATACCTAAAGGTGGAGTCTGTGTGCAATAACTACATTTCATATGATGCTGTAATATCTTATCCCCTTATAACAAAGTTCAGAGAGTAGCTATCACCTCAACATTGCAAAGCAGTTTACCTTGATTCCAGTGATGAATGATTTTGTTGGAATCCTAACAGCTAGAAAGTAGTAGGGCTAGGGCTGTGAGCTAACATTCCTCACTTGAGGTCAGATATTCTCTCTGTATATCACAAAATCAAAGAAAGTCTCTAGCATCTGGAAGTTATGTTTTGATACTTTATATGAGCTAAATATGTCATAATAAAATTATAGAGCTAGAGTTTTAAGAGATCATAAAGAGAAAATTCCTTATTTGGAACTAAATAGGAAACAGGTTTTCTCTTCTAGAGCCTAGAACAGAGTCTCTTTTTATTACTAAAGATTTTATATTTAATCTGTCTGGGTCTTTCAAAACCCTATGTTCCTTTTTTATTCACATCTTTCAAATATTAAAAACTACAAAAAAAAATTTCCCCTCCCTCCCTTGTCTCACAGCAGCTCACTTCTTTCTACATGTAATGGAAGTTACTAAGTTTCTTGTTTATCTTTCCAGAGGTAGTTTATGCACATAAAGCAAATACATAAGCTGTGTGTATTTAATAACATATCTTGTAGATTATTCCATATTAGTACATGAAGTCATTCTTTTTTATTACTATATTCATATTGAATAAACATTTTATGATTTAACCAGTTGTCTACTGAAGGACATTTTATGGTGTTTCCAATCTTTTAAGATAATTCAATAATGAATGGGCTTGCATGTATCATTTATTTTAATATGTGTAGATCTAACTGTAGGGAGGGTGGGTATAGCTGTGGAAGTTCATTCTAGGCCATCAGTCAGAACACTAGAACCATCACCTAGTGGGGGGAATATAGTACTAGTTTGTTGAGCACAGGAGCAACAGTCTATGTATGCAGAAGTTGGAATTATGAAAATTTGTTGGTAACAGGACTTTGACCTGAGGTTGAGATTTAAGAACTATATAATTATGACAGGAAGACATAAGAATGGGGCTATGGCAGAAAATGAGTACAAATCATAGACCTGATAAATGACATTCTCAAGGTCATAATAGCAATTAAGTGGAATATACAGGCTAACTGACTCAAGTTTGTGCTCTAGAGCATATAAAGTAGCTTTTTAAATTGGGTTGTGTTCTTACTGCTGAATCTAAAAGGTGCAAAATTTTGAATAGACATTTTTGCAAAGAAGATGTCCAAATGACCAGTAAACACACTAAAAAGTGCTCAGTATCCCATTAGGGAAATGCAAATCAAAAACTGCAAATATATACTATTTTTACATTTACTGGATGGGTATAATCAGAGAGATGTTTAATAACAGGTATAGGTGAGGCTATTGAGAAATTGACACTCTCCAGTATTACCACTGTAAATGTAAAATGGTACAGCCACGTTAGAAAACAATGACGAATCCTCAGCAAGTTAGAATATAAAGGTACCATATGATTTAGCCATTCTGCTACTGGTATATATACACAAGAAAAATGAAAATATGTGTCCACACAAAAACTTGTACATGAATATTCATAGTAGCATTGTTCAAAATAGCCAATATGTGGAAGCAACCCAACTGACCATCAACTAATGAATAGTTAAGAGTATGTTTTATCAATACAGTGGCATACCGTAAAAAGGAATGAGGAATGAAGTACTGATAGTATGCTGTGAACATGACATAAAAATGTGAAGTGAAAGAAGCCAGACACAAAACACTGTGTATGATTCTATTGTATGAAGTACCTAGAATATGCAAGCTGTAGAGTTAGAAAGTAGATTAGTGGTGACTGGCTCAAGAGCTGGCAAGGGTTGGGGGAAATGGGGAATGCCTGACTGCTAATGAGTATGAGATTACTTTTTGGGGTGGTGAAAATGTTCTTTGAGTTAGTGGTGAGTATTGCACAACCTTGTGGATGACTAAAAACTGTTAGTATACTTTAAATGAATTTGAAAGTATCCGAATTATATCCCAGTAATGCTCTTAAAAATGAAAAAATAAGACACTGATTCTAGGAAGGGCACTGATTAGATTGTCAATATAAGAAAAGATTTCAGAGCTAAAGAGAGCATGATTATAAGTGCTCATGCTGGAGCTAGAGGAAGTGTAGATTGCAAAAAGTCAGTGAAAAGAGTTCTTGGGAATTGTTAGTTTTATCCTGGGAGAGGAAGAAACAGTGGGGAAGAGAGGTAGGTAGGTGTGAGGTGTTTTGTACCAAGAATGTTTTCAGAAGGAGGCTACAGCCAGGGAAATAGGGAAGGTGAAGAAGCTGGGATATATACGGGGTGCCTGAGCAAGCTTTTCCTCCGTAGAAGTCTTGCTTTGAGCTGGCATTGTACACTGGACAGGGAAAAGAAAGTCTGTTCCCGTTTTCTTCTTGGGCTGCATATCTCGCTTCAGAGGTTGGAAAGTGGGTCTATTACTGGTTCAGGAGCATATTTCAGTGGTAGCTATTAGGGTCTGGGCTATGGACACACAACTACAATTTAGAAAAAAAAAATTTCTCTGGGGAAATAAGTACCAAATAAGTGACTTAGAAATAAACTTGCAACAGAACCAATTTGTGAATTGGCTTTGTACTGTATTTTTGTTGGTGGCATACCAGGTCTATTCCTTTGCAATTATATACTGCACCATGAGGTGGATATATGATAACTGAAGTTGCACAGAAGTTCAGTGAAGGGCACATGGTTGCTTCAGGCATTCTAAGACAATTAGATACACTGACTGAAAGCCTTACTAAATTTTGTCATATTAGATTTAGTGTAGCTTCTGTAATTCTGCATTTGAGTTCTAGGGCATAAATTATGGAGATATCTGTGATTATACATGTTAGATTAAAGGAAATACTAAATTCAGCCAGGAAAAAGAAATACATCTGAGTGAGGAATATCAAGCATATTGGAAACATTTGATATAAAAATTAGGGAGGGTGTTGCAGGGAACAAAGGTTCTCTGTGACTTGACAGCTGCTGTTAAAAAGTGACACAAGGAAGAACTCCCACTCTGGCCCACAGCTGCCTGAAGTTGCTATAATCTTCTCAAGTGTTACCAGAGGAATTTGCACTGCTCTTGTTTTAGAAAACAGAGACTGTTGATAGCTAACCAGGTCCTTGTGCTCAGGGAAACTAATTCCTATTATATGATTTATTAATAATTCCCATTATTATGATTTTCATAGTTGCTGGGCTTCACAGTCAGTAAGTGCTTTGACATTCTAAATTTGTGCAGGGTCGCACATTACTCCAGGAAAGGTATAAAAAACTTGGGCATGGCAAATCTAGCCCTTTGTGTTCTGGGACATATATGAGAGAATTAAATTTTTTTATTTTATATTTTCTATTAGTTTAGCATATTCTTACATATTGAAGGGATCCATTGGTACACATTCATGTATGTATATGTAATGGTGATGTAACTTGAGCCCAATCCTTATCCAGCATCTCTCACCTGTTTGTCCCCTCCCCAAGCTCTCGATCCAATGTATTCCCCCCCCATTACAGACATAAATGCCCATATACATGTATATTAATTTTTTCTTTCTTTTAGAGAGTGGGGGAGAGGAAGAGAGAGAGAGAGAATATGAATCAGTTTTATCCATTCTCTCATCTGGCCTTTGTTTCTCTGACATTTACCTGTGCATGCAGTGCCGATGTTTGAACCCAGGTACTCACGAGTGTTGGGCAAGCACTTGAACCACTGAGCCACTGCTCCAGGCCATGAATATTAATTTTTTAATTTTCAAGATTTAAATGCCTGCATGAGTATTATTTGACTTCTCAGGGAGTCAAGTGTATCATACAGAATTAATAACCACCTTTTCCTCGCTTTCCACCCACCTTGTCCGTCCCTATAACTGTAGTCCCCCAGATTATGAGATACTTTGAGTTTGGTGTGTCTGGTAAATAAACTTGTCTCACTCTCACCCTACCCTTGATTTTACTCTAGGTTATGTAAATGGGAGAAAACATTCGACCCTTAAGTCTTTGGATCTGGTTTGTTTTGTTCTGCATGATTCTTTCCATTTTCATCCAATTATCTGCAAAAACCATGATGCTGTTCTTTCTAATAGCTGAATAGAGCTCCATTGTATACATATATACATATGTACCACAGTTTTGGGATCCATTTATCCTGTTGGGGCATCTGGGTTGATTCTGTAATTTAGCTATTACAAATTGAGCTGCTACAAACATCAATGTTGCTGTGTATGACAGGGTTTTTTTTTTAATTTTTTTAACCAGAATTGTATCTTGTTTTAGTTTTATAGAAGTCCCAAAAACAGAAGGTACCCAGTTACCCTCATATTCCAAGGACTTGCATAGAGGTTAGCCCAGAATTGGTTTTATACACTTAACCAAGTGTATAAAGGATAAGTATTCAGAGTTAAAGATTTTGACTGGGATGTTTTTGGAGAACTGTTAGTATTTGATGTATTCTTTGTCCTTTTTTACCTTTACCTATAGTGGAGGAAAGATGAGGGATACTTCTTTTACACCATTTTCATTTAAGCCAAATGGTGGGAGGGACTTTTAACAGCATCAGTCTAAGAGCTTGACAGAAATCCTTCCAGAGTTTGAGGGTTGGGGCATAAGGGTTAATATGCAAATCTGTGGCTTAGTAGCCTTGTGGCAACTGAGTTTAGGGGAAGGAAGAGGCTCTGTGTAGTCAGCAGTCTGCATTTGGGAAGACAGTAGTGTTTTCCTGAGCTTCAGAGTGAAACCAGCTAAAAGACATTTCTGAAGGGATATGGCCACCTAAAAGGTGATATGATCCAGAAGAGTAGGGATCATGAAAACCCTAGAGATTCAGGGTTGGAGTTGTAAATAGCCAGGTTTCATTCATCGCCTAAAAATTTTATTTTAGAGGCCCTGTTTTGGGCATTGTCTCAAGAAACTCACAGGTTCTCACAAGAAGGCCTGAACATCACATTTCATTTGTGTGGACTTTTGACCACCTTGTGCATCACTCACATTTTAGCCGTCTCCACTTCCTCAGCCCTTACTCCAAAGGAACCTGGGGATAGCTTTTGTGGGAACAGAAGATATGCAGAAAAAGAGAGGAGAGAGCCTGCTTGCAGACTTCTCAGCCTAGAAAGGAGAAGCAGCTTTAAATTAGCTTTAATGTAGATGATTATTGACTAATGTAATTAAGGCTGTGCTAGACATCTTGATTATTAAAATTATAATTTCTCAGGGCTGAAAGTGATTTGAAGGAGATCTTATAATCAAAGAATGACTCAATTATGAGACTTCCCTTGTTTTCACTCAGGAGCAAGGAAAAACTTGGCAACAGAGGGACTTGGAAGGAAAATTTTATGCCCTGTTTTGAGCCCTGTTGAAGTCAAATCTGTTATTTATACATTTACCAGTATATATATGTGTATACATACACACACACACAAAGATAAGCAATTTTAAAAAGAAATTATATCTGTCAGTTACGTGCTATACATTAAGCTTTTGAAGTTGGGAAAATTTGGACTGTCTTCATCTTAAGGTTAAGAGAATTCATTTTTCTTTGTGGTGCTGGGGATTGAACTTAGGCAAGCATTCTACCATTGAGCTGTACCTCCAGCCTAGGGTAAAAGAATATTAAGGTGAGACACACTGAGACCGTTTTCTGATTGGAGTGTTGAAGGCATTATAAAGAAAGCAAGATGTGACTTAGACTTTATTTATTTGCCCAAATATACTAATACCTACTGTGTGTATGTATTTTTACTTTTCACAATAGTCCTCTAAAGTTGGTGTTACTTCATGTCATAGGCAGGAAAATTGTGGTTTAGACAGGTTAAATGAGCTGCTGCAGTTTCCCGTAGCTAGTACAAATGGTAGAGCTATGTCCTGGTTTGTTTGACCTGCCCAACTCAGTTGCTGTTCTTTTCTGTTGCCTCCCTAGGGTGATCCCCCACCCTGGAGATACTAGTAGGACAGGGATGGAATAACCTCATCCGATGCTCCTAGCTGGAAAAGGGGAATGGAGGATGCACAGTAGGAACTGTGGACACCCCTATCTCCCAGTAGAAATGGTTCTTTGTATCTGCTCTCAAGGAGGTTTTCATTTTCTGCTGTCTTTCTACTTTGCCTTATTAAATAGAAGTGGGCATTGGAATATGCCCTCTTTTACACTAGCTCAGTTCTCATTTTTTTTTGTGTGTGTGTTTATTGTTGAGGAAATGGCAGTTAGAGAAGTTTTAATTTGCCCAAGAACTCAAATAGCAAGTAAGTAGGATAACATCTGGATTTGAATCTCAGGTCTGACTCCAGAGTCTTTTACATTTTCTTCTCATTGTGCTGCTGGCACAGTGTGTCACTTCAGATCGAAAGCAAGGCCTTATGAAGTCTCATGTTTTGGTTTGTTTTTTATCATGGTTTAAAAAACATACAGCATGTTATGTGGATAGAAGTTATAACAGGGAAATGCTAACTCATAATGGAGGGGAAGAGAGAATCACAGAATTTTGTATCTGGATTGTTCCACAGCTGATCTCTGTTGCATGGAGGAAGGGGTGAACTGAGCAGGAGCACAAGAATGTGAATTTGTTAGTCTTGTTCCTTATTTTTCATGGTATTTTTTAAATTCATTTCCTAGGCCAGGAAGGGAATGAGAAATTTGAAGAAAAATTTATGTTTTTATTGAATAACAAGAATACAAGAATATTCTTAGACTATGAGCTTAAGATGAGATCTGAATTTAAATTGTTGTTCTTTTTAGTTGGGTGACCTCAAAGGAGTAACATAATTTTGTACCTCGTTTAAAAAAGTTCTGTAAAAAGGGAAATCTCTTGAAGGAGTCATTGTGGGAATTAAATGAGAAATACATTTATCAAGTAATAAAGTATCATAAATTGCCTGCTATATGGTAAACATTCAATCCTTGGTGACTGCTCTTGCTGTGATGGGATATCTCACTTACGGGAGCATGGGAGCAAGAAGGAGAGTGAGTCTATCCTTCCTTTTGAAAGGCCCAGTAAGAAAGCTGAAGGGGTGGAGTCTTCCATTTTGGTGTTGGATCTACCAGTGATTTGATGTTGAAACTCTAGGCAGGTTACTTTCCTCTCTGACAAAGTCCTTAACCTTAAGGAGTTTAAATTCTAGTTGGACAGAGGGGAAGAAGCGGCAGTAAAAATATAAAACAATATAGTAAGATGCATGTGTTGTTGAAAGAGAGAGAAGGAGATAATGACAGAGAGAGAGAGAGAGAAAGAGCCCAGAAAATAGTTTGAGCAAGGAAACCAACCTTGTGGTTCC
Source organism: Aplodontia rufa (assembly GCA_004027875.1). Classification (NCBI taxonomy): domain Eukaryota; kingdom Metazoa; phylum Chordata; class Mammalia; order Rodentia; family Aplodontiidae; genus Aplodontia; species Aplodontia rufa. Next base: position 1,641 of record PVKS010013541.1, on the reverse strand, counting down.
CCCTCCCACCCTTGGCTTCTAGATCATAATGCTCAGGATTGACAAAGGATCTCTTATCCTTTTCTCTTTTTTTCTTCATTTCTTCCTTCCCTTCCTCCCTTTCAGTTTTTGTAGTACTTGGAATTGAACCCAGGGGCACTCTTACCACTGAATTGCATCCCCATTCCTTTTTAAAATTTAATTTTATTTTGAGACAAAATCTTGCTAAATTGCCCAAGCTGGCCTTGGACTTGAACTTGTTTTTGGTAGCTGGTATAGGAGCGCACCACTAGACCTATCCCTTCTTTTATTGATTTGACAATCTTTGTACCTCTTAATGGTCTAAAAGTTTTTTTTTTTTAAAGAGAGAGAATTTTTATTGTTTTTCAGATGGCTTTCGTTGCTCTGACAGTTGTGTAAGTGTGTGCTAGGTTTTGAACTCGTGTAGTTTCACATGCAACTGCCGAGCCACTGCTCCATCCCCTCTAAAAGTTTTTTAAAAATTAATTTTAGTTTGAAATCTGTCTACATATGCAAAATTTTAGGGAACAGTATAGAATGTACACATTACGTAGACTCAATAGTTGTCAAGGTTTTCTCACACTTATTTCATGTTTCCTTCCCCTCCCTTTTCTATACCTTTTTAGAGGACTCCTAAGAATCCTGAGAATGCTCTTTGCTCAGAAATGCCCCCTTTTTTTTTTTTTACAACTCGCCTGTGGTCCATCAGATTTAGCCTCCTACCTTCTATGCAAGAATAGTAGACTTAACCAGTATCCTGAATTCCCTGAGTTTCTCAGAACCTCCAGTAAATTCTTAGTCCCACTGCCTAGACCAGGCACCACCCTGTGGCAATACTTTGGAACTACACTTTCCACAGCTTGGTTCAGGAGAAAGTGAGTTGTCACTCTTGCCCACTGGATGTAGAAGAGCAGCATATTCGCTTTCCTCATTTCCCCCTTGTTTTCCTCTTTAAACATAGCATGTTTGAATAGAATGATAGTGAGTTGGCATTCTCTTGGGAGGCCAACCAGAGGATTGCTTGTGCAATCTAGAGGCAACTAATAACATTCCTGAAGTCACATCATAATATGCTTGTGCTGTCAAGGGCTTTCAACAATTTTACACAACCAGATTTTATCAGGGGAAATACATTTCTTTGCCTGAATGGGACAGCTTCTTCCCTAGACTAAAGAAACCGAAGTTCATTTGTCCTTCTTATAACCTGGGAATCATCCTGCCTTTTGGGGGCATTCCTTTTTTTCTGGTTAGGATTGTTCTTCGTGCATACTTTCATGTGCTGTCAGGGAACTGCAGTGCTTTCTCGTATCCCTCCAATCCCCATTCCTTTCTCCTCTTTGAAACCTTTGGTGTACTCTTCTTCCCTGCCCTGAGCCTACACTGTCTAGCTCAATGAAATACTGTGCTTGTTTTTTCTTTCTTTCTTTCTTTGTTTTTTTTCTTCCTTCTGCCACATATCCTTTCCAGACTGTGGTTGGTTTCAAATTTAGGAGAGAGGCTGTTTTCTTTTCTGGCATATTACTGAGGTTCTATGTTTAAAGTGAATATATGCATAATTCCATTCATAACTACAGTATTAACCTGTTAAAGTTCGTTGCCTTCTGAACAAAGATGGTATTGTTGCTTTATATTGATTTTTTT
>PVKS010013540.1:0-50525 GCA_004027875.1 Aplodontia rufa | reverse complement strand
CAGTGGCTCAGCAGTTACAATGCTTGTCTGGCATGCGTGAGGACATGGGTTCAAATCCCAGTACTATGTACACAATGAAGTGTCAGAGCAATGAAAACCACATGAAAAACTAAACAAAATTGATTCCCTCTCTCTCTCTCCCCTTCTTTCTTAAAAACAAAAACAAAAACAAACAAACAAACATAGTTGGTCTCCGCAGTTAAGTTTCCATATCTGAGGATTCAACTAACCAATCTTGGATCAAAAATCTTCAGGAAAGCTGGGCATAGTGGTGCACACCTATAATCCTGGTAATATAGAGGCTGAAACAAGACGATTGCAATCTCAAGGTTAGTCTCAGCATTAGCAAAAGCCTGTCTCAAAATGAAAAAATGATTAGGGTTGTAGCTCAGTAGTAAAGTACCCCTAGGTCAAATCCCCAGCATAAAAAAAAATTATAAAAGGGGTTTTTCCATAACTGTATTGAACTTGTACATATTTTTCTTGTCATTATTCCTAAACAACACAGCATTAACAACCATCTACACAGCATTTATACTGTATTAGGTGTTATAAGTAATTTGGAGATGACAAAGTATACGGAGAATATGTACAGTAGGTTCTATACTCTTTTATGTTTTACATAAGGGACATGAGCATCCACAGATTTTTGGCATCTTCAGGGAATTCCGGGACCAATCCCCCCATGGATACTGAGAGATGACTGCACTTTCAAAATCAAGACACCTATCCAGGATTTGTTAGGCTAACCAGGAATTAGCAAGATTCCCCAAAGATGACTGCCTTCTTCAAAATGCACTTGGAGTATTTTGCTCAGATCACACATCGACTATTTTGAAAAATGTTAAAATTTATTAATAATAGTTAACATCACATAGTTAATCAACTACTTCTCTATTTTTTGTACATAGTGACAACATCTGCACTAGACTGCATGCTCAAGGATGGGAGATGATCCATATTCAGTGCACCCCAGTCAAAGACTGAGATCCACTGTATTTACACCAAAGCAGCATTAGCCAGGGGGCTGGCAGCCTAATGCTGGGAACACAGTCAATGTGCCTTGTCCATTGCTCTTGTTTAGAAACCAACAACATATCTTTAATAGCCACACACACATCTCTACCTTTAAAAAAATACGCATAATTTCATAGATAGTGCCTAAATTTTAAATTTAAAGTTCAAGTCAAAATTCAAAAATAAAATTCATCTGTATTTCATGGGTATTCTTTAACGATTCACTAACTACATAGATGGCCTGCAGTTTTCACTGTAGTTGGAGGCACCCACATTTTGGATCACTAATTGCAGATGGGGGCAGCAGAGGAGCAACATCAGATAGGCAAAGGAATAAGCAAGACCCTGTCCCCTTTCCTCTGTGCTTCCCAGGTGGAGCTGGGCAGTGTTCGGTTATTTCTACCCCACCGTGTTCAAAAATGATAACCGGGCACTGTTCTCAGCACAAGTTTGAAGCGTGCAAGAATTGGGTGCAATCAAGTTGTGAGTCTCCTCTCCGTCTTCCTGTTCACGTCCTTGTATCCTATTTAATAGTAGTACAAGGCCATTCCCTCTTTGTTATGTTGTATCCAGGTTTAACGTCTGTGGCGATTCATATTTTAGGGCAGAGTGGGCTCTCAGATTCAGAATTAACTGCATTCTTGAAAAGAGTATGGAGGCTCCAATGCCATTTCCATCCCTGCCAAAATTTTGAAATAAATATTGTGTATAAAAAAAAAAACAAACATGGGTCAGCAGACCAATGCGCCAACTCAGCCCAGGGAAGCACACAGACAACATTTCTTACAAAACATTTACAAAACAAACTCAAGGTAAAACTTACTAGAAGGGCACGAATACACCAAAAATGTTGTCCCTGAGGTTTTGTTTGGTTGTTTAATTGCTTCGTTTTGGTTTGATGTTGATGATTAGATACAATATATTTTTTTAAATTTTGCCGGCTTCCTTTATCTTGTTAGGCAGCTTTAAAATAGTACTGACTGCCCTAAGAATAAAGATTTCTAAGCAGAGTTTATTTGAAACACGTCCTTTGGTTTCCTCTGGTTAACATCCCATGTGATATCGCCCCAGGAAAGTCTCTTGACAGAGCAGCCCGTTGCTGAGGTTTCCTCAATCCGTGGGTCCAGGCTTGGTCTCTGTCCCCACCTTCCACAAGAGGGCAGGGGCAGGAGAAGCCGGAAAGCGGAAGCTTTGCCCTTCACTCACCCCGAAGAGGCTCTCCTTCTCTTCCCGCAGGCGAATGAGGTATTTCTAGTAGCTAGCCAATATCTTCACCTTCCGTCCCTAACTGTACTGATCTACCAGGGAGTCCGAGGGGACCCTGCATATCTATATACAGAACAAATTACATATAAATACATTACATACAGTCAACCGTTACATGATGAAGGAGTGGACCTACTTCATGAACTAAATAAATTTCAAACATAAATTAAAATGAAAATACAGTGTCTCCACTTTCTCAGGGAAAACTTTAAAAGCAAACCACAAGGTTCCCCCTCCCCCAAAGTTCCATTGCTCATGGATGATCCAGGCAGCCACAAGATGCAAGGACGAACCACGTTGTAGGATGTGTCAACTCGGCTTTGGTGTCACCACCCAGACGAGGGATTCCTTGATTGCAGGTACAATGAATGCTGGAATCCAGAGGCCAGTGTTTACGGGTAGGTTGAGAAAGGGCTGCCACATGGGTAACCATGGGATTTCCCTCCACGGCCACCCCTCCTTGCTCCCCACGTCTGCCTGTGGGAGGATCAGGCTCCAATTGCTAGTGGAGACCTCCCGGATCTCTAGGATCTCTAATGGGAGAAACGGAGTTGACGTCCATGCGCCATGCGGGGGGATACTCTCTGCCTAGAGGTGTTGCATTCAGCTCCAAGGTGAGGCAGCCACATCTTCAAGGCTCTCCCTATCCTTTAGGATTGTAGAGGGATGTGGTATTCCATTGAGGATAATTAAGGATTAAATTTTTTTTTTTTAAGTTTTAAGAGAGCCAGTGGGAATGGTTGTGACCAGTGTGAACAAATCCTGACCTCTGTATCTCAGGAAGGCCAAGGCTTGGGTACCAAATTCTACAGTGAACATACATAGAGACAAAACCCAATCCAACGGGGTCCTCTCTGCCAAGGAAAAGCTGAGGGTCTGTGTCTCTGAAACAAGAGGATGACTCCTTATAATTTAAACCAGGGAAGAGGGGGAAGCAGAGAAGTCCCTTCTGAGTTCAGGGGTTCTATCGCTGTCCGGCTTCACGGATGCGACAGGCCACGGCAGTGATGAGCGCCGCCCCCTTCCCGCTGCCGTCCTCTGACTCTAAGAAGGACACCTCGCATTTGGGGGCCAGGTCCTTCACTGTCTCATGCATGACTTTGGCAAAGCTGGAAAAAGATAAAAGAAAAAAAAAACATCTTAGTCATGACAGATTTGTGTGCTTAGAGGTGAGATGCTAAGAATGATGCTGGAAACCCAGGAGTAATTAAGAGGGGGATGACAGATACAATGTGTCCCCGAAAACTGAGCCTGGGAGATACTAGTGATACATCCAAGTGCTACGTCATAGTGGACAACCAAGGAAGCTAAGATTCGACTCTAGGATGAACCCTTGAGATTCTGGTGGATTGTGCTCTTAAAACTAACCAGTGAAAGAAGTTCACAGTCCTGTGTGCCACAGGCACATCTTTCAGAAGTGTGTAACCTCCTCTGAAAACCATGTGATTTTTATATTTTCCAAGTATATCGTTTCAAGTCAGATCTACCAACTCCAAAATGCCACTGAAGGCACGAGGGGCAGATGCACAGGGTTTCTGTTAGGACATTGCAGTGATCACACGTCATTTCCATATGGGACTTGAGAAAGGGACAGGCACCATCCAACCCAACACGAAGGGTCAGGACATCCTCCTATCTGTGAAGCTGAGGATGCCAAGCCCCAGGGCTGATGGCTGGGCTTCCATCCCTACTGTAGTTTGGATCTAAAATGTCCTCTCCAAGCGACCATTTACTAAAAGTGTGGTCCCCAGCTTGGTGCTATTGGGAGATGTGGAACTTTTACAAGGTGGAAACTAGTGAGAGGTCCTTAGGTCACTGGGGCTATGCCCTTGGAGGGAACCGCGGGACTCTGGTCTCTCCCTCTTTCTTTCTTGATTTCCAGCCACAAGGTGAGCAGCTTTGCTCCATGTATGCTCCTATCATGTGGCACTGCCTCAACACAGGCCCAAAAGCAACAGGGCCAGCCAATCACTGACTGAAACTTCCAAAATTGTGAGCCAAAATAATCCTTTCCTCTTTATAAGTTGATTATCTCATGTATTTAGTGACAGTAACAGAAAACTAAATAACATTCCCCTTCCCAACCCTCATCTGGAGCCAAGACTCCTATTTTCACAATGACACTGCTATCTGAGGAAAGGGACTTGGATCTTTGGAGGTCTCCAATGGTACAGACTCAAAGAGCCTCTTAGCTCCTTAAAATAAATGTGGCAAGAGCTGGTCACAGTTCAATCCAGGACTCTCTGCCTCCCTCCATCCTCTGTGCGCTCTCCAGGCCAGGGCACAGGTCCACTCCTTTAGCTTTTAGCTAAAAGGTTTCCAGAGAAGAGTATACAGGGCACTTTATGACTTCAAAATAAATTATTCAAAACATACTCAAGAGAGAAAAGAAGAGAGATGCAAAATGGTAATAAGAGGGGAGAAAAGAGAAGAAGAAATATAGTAAAAAAGAAAAGGAAATTTGGTATTTCCATACTGAGGGCAGGGCAAACTTGCTCTGCAAAGGGCCAGGCAGGAAGTCCTTTCTGCCTCATGGGCCCGAATGGTCTGTTTGCCTTCTCTGCCTCTGTGGCATGGAAAAGGCTGTAGACAAGACATAAACATGAGCACCACTGTGTCACAATAAAACTTGATTTACAAAAGCAGTCATCAGCTGTGATTTGCCAATCCCCTGCCCTAGACCACAGGGGGGGAATCTTGCTTGAGTTCTAGCATATGTTTACCAGAACACTCACAATAGCACTGCTTGTAATAGTCAAGATCTAGAAATAATCCACATAGCACATCAACATTAGAAGCCATAGTAATATACTCATTCAAAGGTTCTGATATCCAGTGCTGAAAATAAATGAAATACAAATGTCTACTTCAATGTGGATGCCACTAAAAACCATAAATGCAAGCCAGACACAATGGTGTGCATCTGTAGCCCTGGATACTTGGTAAGCTGAGGCAGGAGAACTGCTTGGGATCCAACTGTTCAAGGTCAGCCTAGGCAACATAGCGAGATCCCATCTCCAATATAAATAAATAAACAAACCATAAATGGTGTGTGAGAATAGCCAATCACAGAAGAAAAGCTGTGATTCCATTTACAGCAAGTTTAAAAATCTTGCTTGATTTCTAGCATATGTATACTAATAGAAGTATACATAGAGACCTGGGGAAAAGAAACAGCAAGAGACTGCCAGTCACAGTGGCACATGCCTACAATCTCAGCACCTCAAAGGCTAAGGCAGGAGGATCACAAGTTCAAAGCCAGCCTCAACAACTTAGTGAGATCCTAAGTAACTTAGTGAGACCCTGTCTCAAAATTAAAAATATAAAAAGAGCTGGGGATGTGGCTCAGTGGTTAAGTGCCTCTGGGCTCAGTCCCTGGTACCCACCAACCCACCCCACTCCAACCCCCACCCCGACACACACAAAATACAAAAGCAAGGTACTGAGTCATGTAGCCCCTTCTCCTGGGAGAAGGTGAAGGTGAAATAGCATGGGAGGGGGAACTTCCAATACTGTGAAACACAGGTCTGATGCTAATTATTGATCTTCAACTATGAACATTAAAAACACTCTTTGGAATGCCCAATTATTTTCTATAAGAGAGAGAGAGAGAATAAATATACAGAGGGGAAAGAAAAAGAAGATAGGGAAGGTGGGCTGGGATCAGGCACTCACTGAGGATGTAGCTTGTAGAGGGTCCCATCCACACCCACTGTCACTTTGAGGGTGTCCAGCCCACGGTTTTCTCGGATTTTGTCTACCACGGCGGCCATGCCTGCACCGCAGAGCTGGGCTGCCCGTCGTGCCACCACGGTGCACACCTCCTTGACGATAATGCTGTCATCGCAGGTGCTCTCGAGGCCCAAGTGGTGCAGGATGGCGCGGACCTGCAGCAGGGCCAGGCAGTCGCTGGAGCAGGAGGGAGACAGCAAGGGGTTAGAACAAAGAGCACTGGGGCCCTTGCTCTTCCAGGCCCAGCTCCTGTATCAAGAGAGGCCCTGGGGGAGCAGGCCCTGCCAGGAGGGCTCTGACCCTGAACTCAGAGCAGTACTCATTTCATTGGACCAGACTCACTCTTCCTGAGAGTGACAGGAAATAAAGAAATAGCTCCTCGTTCTACTTTGCCCAGGGAAGGTAGTACACTGCCAGTACAAAACCGATATTCAAAGCAAAAGGAAATTCATTGTCTATTCATTCAGAAATAATAAAGAGCGTAATGCCAGCACACAGTGATTTCCAGCTGCAAAGCCCTTTCATATCCCTTCTCTCATCGCTGTCACTGGGTCTTCAGGACAATCATTAAATCACTGGCATTACACTCCTGCTCGATTGCTAGTCCCCACACTAGGTGGTCTGCATTCTGCTTGTACCCTTTTTATGAATCAGATGTACATAGAATTGCACTAAGAAAATAAGGAAACAACTTTATCATCCCCTTGCTCATCAACTGAACATATTCTCTCCATTCATGAGTGGGTCCACTCAGGTCAGGCATCCCATTCCTCGTCTTTGTCTTGAGAGTAGCAAAAGCGTTCATTTTTAAAGGGCTCTGAAACTTACCATTCTAATCCAGGCAGACTTTTCTGCCATTAGACCAGGGGTCAGAGGATTAATCTAACAAGCCTACGCACAGCATGCTTCTGCCCTGCCTGATGTCCCCACCTTTACTCAACCCTGGTCACCTCATTTCTGCAGCCAGCAGTGAGGAAGGACCTCCAAGCTGAGGTTATCTTCCTTTGTGCATTTCAATTTATATCCTAAGAGCAGGAATCTTTCCAGCTTTTCTATTTGATCTAAAACACCATCTTTCACGTGCCTGTTACATAAGAACGTGAGAGCCACTTGACTGACTCGTGTGAGCCAAGCTCTGATCTCACTTGAGCTGTGAAATCCTTCAGCTTCTCTGTCCATGAGAGATACAGACATGACCCATCCTCCCTCAAGCCCTAAACTCTCACCTCTCAATCTGAGACAGGAACTTCGTTTCAAAGATTCCCCTTGTCTTGAGCCGCTCTGAGATGCGGCCGCGGAAGAGCAGTCCACGCTTGGTGAAATCGATGAGGATGTTACGGACGATCTCGCCCAAGTACATGCCGCTGATCATCTTCTCAAACCTGCAATGCATGTCATGTTCATGGAGTTTAAGCAGCAGGAAGGTTTGGGATGTGTTGAATGGAATGGAAAGCAGAGGGCAACAGACCCCCCCACCCCCGGCAGGAAAGGAATGCCATTTGATTCACTCTGGCAAGGTTTCTAGTGTCCCCTCAGGCTGATTTACCGTGGGGCTCTCCACTCATGCCCCCCCCTATCCCAGCCACCACCACCACACATGGGGCTTTGTGATGCTGACCCCCTGACCAGTCTGACAAGAGAAGTGCAAGCTGCTGGAAAGCTGGGGGAGGAAGAAAGGATTTGTCTGGGCCACCCCAGCACTGGGGATAACAGTGGCCCTGCTTTCAGATTGTCCCTCACAAACGATGCTGTCCGATGCTGTCCCACGCTGTCCCACCTGTTCTCCCAGGCCTCAGGGTGGGAGCAGATTCCTTATATCACTAACTCAACCTTCCAAGTGTATTCACCAAGAAACCCATTCACATCAAGAAAACACGTATCGGGGGCTGGAGCGGTGGCTCAGCGGTTTCGGCGCTTGCCTGGCAAGCATGAGGACCTGGGTTCAAACCCCAACACCACGTACACAACTAAGTGTTGGAGCAACTAAGGCCATGTGAAAAACTAAATAAAGTTGTTTCTCTCTAAAAAAAAAAAAAAAAAACAAAGAAAAGAAAAGAAAAGACGTATCCTTGGGAATGCTGTGCTGGTGACTCCAATCACACACTCCAGTCCAGTTCAGGAAAGCAAGGCCCACACACAGCTGAGTGCTCACCTCTGTTTGCCAGGGTTGAGTGACAGCTCATCCACAGCCACATCAAATTCCGTGCGTAAGTCATCTAGGCATCCATTGTCCCCGAAGGCCCCCCACTCCATGTTGACACACATCCGCCCTTCTTCTCCATCCACCAGCTCCACATTGCGCATCTCCTCCATGTAGCAGGCGTTGCTACCCGTGCCTGCCAATCACAGGGGCACCGGGTCTCTCTGAGCTCCAGCCTCCTACCCACCCAACGCTGTGCATCCCCACATGGGAAGGACGGCTGCTATCCTTACCAACAATGAGGCCAACCTCACAGTGAGGGTCTTCATAGCCACAGGTCATCATAGTTCCAACTGTGTCATTAACCACAGCAACCACGTCCAGATCAAATTCCTGAGAGGGCAGAAGCAGATGCCGCGTCAGGAAGTGAATCCCAATATTCTCCCATCAGACACTTGCAAACATTTGCAAGGGACACTCGTACGTATGTAAAATATATCTCAAATGCTGTGACTTATTCTCTCATTTCATGCAAGTTTGTTCAAGCCTTGACTGAAGACTTCTGTAGTTGTGCTATTAAGATTGCCATTTCTGGGCTGGAGCTGTGGCTCAGGGTTTTCGGCGCTTGCCTGGCATACACAAGGATGCAAGTTCAAACCCCAGCATCATGTACACAACAAAGTGTCAGAGCAACGAAAGCCACATGAAAAACTAAACAAAGTTGATTCTCTCTTTCTCTCATTCCTTCTCTCTCTAAAGATGCCATTTCCTGCTCACTCCTTATATCAGCTCTCCTCGTTCAACTTCATTTTTTTTCATAGCTCTTCATTGAGTTATGGGTTTATGTTTAGAGAACAAGATCTTATTGTAGTCACTCTTTTTTTCTTCTTCTTCTTTATACTGGTGATTGAACCCAGGGGTCTTTTGCCACTGAGCCACATTCCCATCCCTTTTTATTTTTATTTTGAGACAGGGTCTCAGTAAGTTGCTTAGGGCCTTGCGAAGTTGCTGAGGCTGGCCTTTAACTTGGGATCCTCCTGTCTCAGCCTTCTAAGCCGCTGGGATTACAGGCAAGTGCCACCATGCCTGGCTTATCATAGTCACTCCTGATTCCCCATGCCCAAAGCAGAGCCTTAAGGCACAGTGGACACTCAACCATTGCTGAGCTGAGCTCCTAAGTTAATTTTCCCTCCAGCCACAGAAACTCCACTCGATGTGGCCCTGTCTCTGAACACCCCAGTCGCTGCAGACATAGAGGACACGATGCGTGGGTCTTGCACATCTCCCCTACCTCTCGCCGGTGGATGGCTTCCTTCAGCAGCGTGACCACGTCCTCACCCTCGCAGCCAGATGCCTTGAAGCCTTTTGTCCACTTGAGGAGGATGCTCTAAAAAGCACACATGTACATGGAGAAGACCTCAGAGAAGGGGTCCCGGGTCATTCCTGGGCTCTCATCCTCACAGGTTAGATGGAGTCTCTGAAGTAACCAGTCATCTCAACCACAAAGGAGTCTATACCTGTTTCTAAGGTTCTTGCTCGGATTTACTGAGTACCTCCTGTAAACCAGGCTAAGCAAATGACATGTGTCACACCATTTAATCCTCACAGCCACTTCAGGGGACATTTATCATGATCACATCCACATTTTACAGGTAACAAAGGCATTTGGGTGACTTGCCCAGGCCCTAGTTTGAAGAGAGGAGCAGGACTCAGCTCCAGGCCTGCTGACTCTGGTGAATGGACTCATAAGCATGGTGCAAATGCCCCGACATGCGTGCTTCCTTCCCTGGGCAAAGCAGTTTGCCCTGTCCCTGTCCTTTGCTTACATCAGAAGGGCCAGTATCTTAGTTTTCAGACTTGAGTTGCCAGTCAACAAGTGCCTGGCCACAACTGGGGAAGTGTCAAGGCCTCACCACCCCACCACATTTTGCAGTGAGGAAGCTCTCCAGGTTCCTCAGGGTCCTCTGTGGGCCTGTCTTTAGTGTGACCCTTTGCCATGTCTCAGGGCCATGTGGAAGCGGATGCCTAGTGGCTTTGCATGTGGGAGAAGTGTTTGTTCCTGGAGCCCTCTGTGCTGTGGAACATCGGGAACCAGCGTCAGCATTCCCAGATCCCTTTCCCAAGAGGCTGGACCCGCCAGTGGGCTACGTGCTTGCTACCACCCACTTCCACGGTGTCCCCAGGCCTTGCTTGGTGTTTCATGCCCATCACCTTGGCATCTCATCCACATGATGTGTCACACCATGGTCAGATCCCAAGAGATTCAGAAGAACAAAGCACATCCCTGTGGAGCTCTGGTTTACACACCCACACCCAGACGAGGGTGTGTCACCTCCACCCATTGCTCTCACCTATGTGTAGCTTCGCATCTCTGGCAAAAGTTTGTGTTTGGCACTTTAAAGTTTATAGAATGTTCAAGTAGCATCATTTCAGGTGATCCTTATAAACAGAGAACAGGCCCCAACAGCTGGGGAGACTCACCCAAGGCCAGTGGCAAAGGGCCCCAGGCCTCCTGAGCACCTGCTAATACCTCATCAGCAAGATGACCTCATCAGCCAACAGGTGGAGCTGTCTTCCCTTTGCTCTTCATTTTTATGATTCTAGACTTAACATGTGCTCCTTACAGAAAAGTGGAACATACAAGATTAAGATCTAGCAACATGACTATTCTCTGCAGCTAGACTATTTCTATTCAGATAGAAATAGTTAACATACCTTCTTGTTTATCCAATAAAAGAGTGTCTAAAAAAATTTTTTTGGTAGGAAGTCTGGAAGGACATACAATGGAATATTATTTTTACCTTCCTATTAATCATTTTTATGCTTTTCTATACTATGGAGAGATTATAATTTTTAAAGAAAAATTCTTCAAAGAAAAATTTCTCTCCATCAACTCATTCTTCTAATTTGCTCCAGTACTCCTCACATCCTCCAGGTCTATGCTCAGATTATCACCTTACTATGCGTCCTCAAGGTTTTAATTTCCCATTGCCTTGGTCCGAACTGCAGCTCTTACTTTTCTGAGCTTGCTTCAAAACCAGCCCAGTTGGTTGGAAGCATCTAAGGAACAATCATGCCTTCTGCACCTGGCGACTTCACCCACAGCAAACTGTACACCCGCGGCATGCATGTGTGCGTCTGCGTGACTGGCTGAGTCAGAAAAGAACAACCATTCAAACAGTAGTACTCTGACAGCAAAGCCACAGTCCAGACCTCAGCAGGGCCTACTCAGCTCTCCTCCATTTCTCGATGCACTCCTGTCCAGAACATCCAGAACATCTGGTGCTTCCTCTCCAGAAGCAACAGAACTTCAACCCCTGTTTCATTCATCCAAGGCAAGTTGAAGCAGAATTAGAAGCAAAGGTGGGACTAGAAGATCCAGAGCATCCACATAACAGGACACAGAATGAAAACGCCCTGACCCCACAGGAAGAGCCTTAGGAACAGAGGAGCAGAAGTAGAGCACACGAGCTCAGGAAACCAGAATTCAAATTGTGGTTTGGCCATTCCCCCAAGCTAGATGACCTGGAGCAAGGTTCTAAGCTCCTCTGTAGACCTCTATAGACCTTATCTTCCTTTCTGGAAAATGGTCTATCTTAGATGGTGGCTGTGAGGATTAAATGAGCTAATGTACATGGAAAGCCTAACATATTATATGGCACAAAATAACTGTTTCAGTTATGTGAGTTAATATTTTGATTAGCATCAAAGGCAGCTGAATCCTCGCCAACCCATGTAATCACCACCAGCCTCAACTCATTCTTATCAGTGAGCCCTTCCTCCTCAAGGGTCACATATGACTTTCTTTCCCCCTTCTCTGTTCAATGTCCTCCTCTGCTCCCAATTTGGGCTTGGTTAGGGTTGGTAAGTCCATGGGAGAGCCCATTGGGAAGGCACTGTTACCTCGTCCAGGCTGTTCTGCTGGCAGGGGAAGGAGAAGGTGAAACCCAGAGGCAGGGACACGCCCTTCATGCCCATGTATTCCAGGAAGTCAGCGATGCACTGGACAATGTGGTCAAAGAGCTGCGGGGAGAAGTTGAGGCACTAAGGAAGAGGCCCTGACCAGGATGGGCTGCCCCCAGTGGGCCCTCAGCACGAGCTTAAGGTTTCCATCCAGAAGAAATGCAAGCTCAGGCACAAACCAGAGAGAGCAGCCTGGGGCCTGGGCACCACCAAGCCCTCCCCCAGTCCATGGGTGAACAAAGAAAGCTGTCATTGCCAAGAAGCCTGCTGGGCCCTCCCCTGGGTCCCGATTGCCTCACCTCCTCCCCGGTGCCGTGCATGACCTCCTGTGGGATGGAGTAGATCTTGTTGTGCATCTCCACTCCTCGCCGCTTCCCGTTTCGCACGCGCACCAGCAGGACCCGGAAATTTGTTCCTCCAAGGTCCAAGGCCAGGAAGTCCCCTTTCTCTGGAAAAAATATCAAAGAAGGTGATGAGTTGGGGGACAAACAGTGACAGTTTATGCACCTTCCCCTGACAGGGGGTCCCCCTACAGCTTCAACAGTTTCAAGGGATGACAGCGTAAGCCCCATCTAACAGTGAAGAAAATAAGATGCCCAGGACCAGATCTCTGGCTCATCAGTAGTTCTCAAATGAGTCTATGTGTTAGGGGCCCAGGATTCAGGAGGAGCTCTGAAGAACATGGGGAATGCTGATACAATGCATTTGAAACTGTCTAAGAACACCATTTGTGCCAAATCCAATACCACCCTAAGTTAAATTCCAGAATAGAGACGGAACAGGAGAGTGCCATTCTTTAAAGGAATCTTTTAAAATGAGAAGCTTCCACTGTTAGGTAATTTCAATGTGCTACAAGCCTCACACATAGTCCTTATCCTACTCTTAGCCCACCCTAAGGGATGCATTTCATTCCCCTCTCACAGATGATCAAGATCTGGCTAAGCTGGACAAAGTTACTTGTTCAGAGCCACACCACTGGAAAAAGGGAATCATTTTCTCTACATTGGGAAAATGACCATCATTTCTTAGGTTGTAAGTTCTACAACAGGGGTCAGCAATCTTTCTCTATAAAGTGACAGATAGGAAGCATTTTAAACTTCGTGGACCATAAGTCTCTGCTGCAAGCACTCAACTCTGACAGGGTAGTGCAAATCAGTCATGAACGCTGTAGAGACGACGGGCATGGAGGTTGTGCGCTGATAAAACGTTATTTACAAACCTGTCCCAGGGAGTGTAGTTTGTCAACCCAGGCCAAGTGGTGATTGAAAGCAGTGACTCTGATACCTGAATTCCTGGATTTGATGCCAGCTCTGACATTTGTTAGTGTGAACTTGGGCAATATTTTAAACTCATCTAGGCCTCAGTTTTTGGCCAAATGCTAGTTTGTTAAGACACAAAATTAACTACTAATCTTTAATAGTTAACAAATATTAAGGAAATTAATAAATTAAGTGTGCTGACACACCAGTAGGTACTGACTTTATTACTGTTTGATTCTAGCTGAGGAATCCCTGGTTGACTACATGGAACACTAGAATTCTCTCTCACTGTCCCTCTCTCTTTACCAAAAAAAAAAAAAAAAAAAAAAGGTCCAAGGTTATTCCTAAGGGAGTGCTCCCCAGGCATCAAAGCCAGGATGCCCACCAGGTGAGATCCCTGCTGCATACCTGTGCCATCAGGGGTGGCACACACATAGGTGGGCAGCATCTTCACAGGGGCAATGGAGTGTGTCTCTTTGCTCAGACCTCTCTCCATTTCAAGCTTCATCCTCCTCTTGACCTCCAGGAGCTGCTCATGGCTCAGTTTTAGAGGCTCCAGGGTCTTCTGTCGAGCTCTGTGTTGATCAGCCAGCCGGTAAGCCACCGCCGTCACCATGGCTGCCCCTTTGCCACTGCCATCCTCGGAGCGGAGGAAGCGAATGTCACAGTCAGGCACCAGCCGCCGCACAGCCTTGTGAAGACGCTTGGCAAAACTACAGCCACCCAGATGGGATAAGAGACACGTGCCCACAGTTAATGTCATTGGTGTAAATGGTTGCCCAGTGGCTCCCTGACTCAGCCCAAAAATTAGAAGTTAGCTGCAGGAGCAGATCCTGCCCATTCCCCCCTGTTAGGAATCACTGTATAAAAACTCACATGACCACCCCAGCTCGGTTTATCCCCCACTGAAACGAAAGGGCGTTTCCAACAAGCCACTGTCCCCTACATGCAGCCACATGAGACCTTCTCTGCACAGGAGACTGCAATCAGCCTCTGCCAGGGCAGCCCAATGGAATCACATGGCTCTGAAGACACAGATTTCTCACATTCCATCACTAATTTCATTTGCTGCTGCTTGGGAAAGACCCCAAAGAGAACAACTAGAAACACCCTTCTTTTGGACTCTGGCCTCTCTTTTGCCACTTTCTGCCAACAATCCCAGAAGTATCTGAACAGGTACATTCATCAAGAAACTCTCCAGGTGATGGCTGCTTTGAGCCATGGCGGTGCTACTCCAAGTGTGGTCCATGGGCCATCAGTCTCACTGGAGACTGAGAGATGCAGGATCTCAGGTTCACCCCAGACCTTCTGAACCACAATCTGCCTCTTAACAAGACCCCATGAGATTCATGTGCACATTAATTAAATTTTTTGAGGCACTGAGCTAGGAGAGCCAAGGCCTTCTGCAGCAACCAACTCAGTTAATGACATCACATTGACCTGGCACTCATGTTAGGAAAAAATAAGTGAGAGCGACAGAGAGGTGTCTCCCAGGTCCCAGCTGAAATGTGAAAGTTTGGGTTTGTATGACTTGAAGGATCAAAACATGGACAGAGTGGGATCAATTCAATACCAAAATAGCCAGAGAGGCTGGTACTCCACTGGGCTGTGATGGCTCCTGGCAGAATACACAGCACCTGTTGGAACCACCTAGAACCTTGACAATAAGGAATGAAACACTAGCTTCTAAAAAAGATGGTGGCAAGAAGAGCACCCAGCAGCCAGGGGAGCTCTGTGTATCCAAGCAGAGCTCCAGTCATCAGCAGCCTTCAGAAACCACCCCTACCCATGCCAGGAGCAACATCCCCCAGTTCCCACTTGTGCAGCAGGGGACTTAAATTCTACAGAGACCCTCAACACCTTGGAATGCAAAATAGAACTGCCCCATGCAGTCACCAGGTCCCAGGTGCTCTGGGGACTCCATCACTCCTGGGCCCAAGACACTGAACTCACTGAGGGTGTTTCTTGTAGACAGAGCCATCAACCCCAATGGTGGAGCGCAGCCGCTCCTCGCCCTTGTTCTCCTTGATGCGTCGCAGCACAGCAGCCAGGGTGGCCGCACACAGGTTTGCAGAGCGTGTGGACACAATCTGGCAGATCCGGTGAGTGGCCACACAGTCCTCCTGCAATGGATTCAGGCCCAGCCGCACCAGGACTTGGTAGGCCTTCCGGATGCTGTCCTTCTCTCTGGGAAAGAGAAAGACAGGGAGTGGGCATGTTTCTGACCTCTGTGGCCAATGGCAGGAGGGTATGGACTGGCAAGGAAGTCCATCAGCTCCAGCAGACTCCATCTCCTGATGAAGTGGAATCCCTCATTACTGCTTTGCCCACCTGTTTGTGAGTGGGGGGAACAACAAGGAGCACTCCCCTTGTGAAATCCAAGATAGCCCACACTGAGGCTCCTTTCCCAGACATGCCACAACCAACCCCACACACACAAACACACACTCATACCCACACTCACATACAGTGCTATCCTGATTCACCCCTGTACCTGCTCATCTTTCCCCCAGTGAGAAAAACTAGTATCTCTTATGTGTGCACCAATATGAAGACAAGGCCCTGTTCTTGGACCTTCACACACTAAGCTAGTGACTTTGAATTTGTGCTGTTTGCATGCCTTAGTGTAGACAGATGGAATCTTTGTCATCAGTCACCTCTAAACATGTGAATCCAGCTGCAGTGTCCACCTGTCCTCTCTCTAAAGCAGCAAGAGTCTCTGTGCCTGAAGATGGTGGGAAAGCGCAGGCCACTAAGACATGAGCACCCTTCTCAGGGGAACCAAATGCTTCATGTGGTTGAGTAGTGTCATCCCCTCAGGGTTTAGCAACCTTAGGCACAGTTCCTTCAAGGGTTCCACTCAGAACAAAGTTTTTGGAATGCTTCCATTGCTCCTTTTGGCACTAAAATCACCCCCTCTCCACATCTGGTCCTTGAACTAATAGGACCTCCTCCATCTACAAGTGGAAATTGCAAGAATGGAAAACTAGCCCTAACTATTGCAATACTGTTTATCAGAAAACAAAAATCGGGCCATCCTCACTCCTATCCCTGATGGGTTAAATGGGTGAGTTTATCTGCGGACATTCAAGAACCTATTTTTTTGTTTTGAAGCAGAGGTCAGGACAGAGTCCTTTTGAGAATTGCAGAGATGTCAGAGATTCAAGAGAAGGAAAAGGAGGCAGAGGTTCCCCCTCAATGCCTCCAGCACTAAACCTGATGCAGCAGCCCATGTCACTGCATCCGTAGGTGAATTCCTCCCAGCACCCTGAGTCACTTTGGCATCATCATCCTCAAAATAAACAGGATCAGAGACACGTAAGCAGAGCGCAGTCACAGGCCCACCACAGGCCATCTTCAAGATCCCCCTGTGGTCCTCCTGCTCAGGTCAAAAGCCAAAGCCCCATCCAGGTTCCCCAAATGCCTGTTCATATAACCAGACACTAAGGGAACAGAGGAGTGGTGGGGCCAGAAACTTACTCTTCAATATCCGACACATCTTTGGTTTCGAAGCTGCCTGTGGTAAGCAGTTCTGGGCTGAGCTTGCCCTGGAAAAGCAGCTCCTCCTTGGCCATCTTCACCAGAATGAGCCTCACCAGCTCCCCCATGTACATCCCACTGATCATCTTCTCAAACCTGCAGGGAAATGCAGACCAGAGCAATAACATTCCCACCGTCCATGAACGCAGTTTCCTAAGGCGGAAAGATGTGAATACACGAGACCTCAGCATGCTTTAAAGGTCAGTGTACAATTAAGGATTAACTTATTCGGCACTGCCAAGAAATCAAATATTGGTGATGTGACAGCCAGGTGGCCTGCAAGAGCTGCAGGGCTGGGGCTGTCCCTCAGGATGGTAAGTCTTGAACAATGGAAAAGTACAGGCCTTAAGCAGCCAGATGAAACAACCACAGCCCTGCAGAACATTCTAGAACAGATAAATTAAGTTTTGTGCAAAGGAGAGAATTTTTTAAAAATTATTCTCTAGCAAAAAAAAAAAATAGATAGATACAATCTCCTATAGAGCCCCAATATTTATTTTCAGAGGGGAGAAAAATCAATCTGACTAAAGACTAAATATGGTTCGTAAGCCTCACACTGCCCTCCCCCTGAAGGTCATTTGAGGATTCCTGAGAAAATGGGGGTAAAACAAGCTGGGGCAGGAGGATGCTAAAGCGAGATTACAAGGGCAGGCTGAGACAGATTTCAAGAGTCTGGGGTGAACACAATGAGAGTTTCTGAGCAAGCAGGTGACAAGGGAAAAGACATCTTTTAGAAAAACAGACATCAGCTCCCAAACTGAGAGCAGTCAGGTAGTTTAATTTGCCAGCGCTAGGTGACACTGTTTTCTTTAGAAGTCTTTCTGGCTAGGACTGTGTGGCAGAGGAAACCAAGCCCCAGCAATTTTCTTTTTGTCAAAGAAGACCCATTGGTCTCAGAAAACCTCTGGGTCTTAGAGAGAGGAGGCTCCCAAGGCCTTCTGGTACAGCAACCAGGAGGCCTCGGAGCAGAGTGTGGAAGGGCTTCAGATGTCACACAGGCGACCCAGGCCAGGCCAAGGCAGCACTGGAACTAAGGGACAGCCGGCAGCATTGTTGTGAGCGCAGAGCACATTGCAAATATCAAAGAATCTACTTGGGCACCCACCTGGGGGACAACCTGGCTTCGCATTGAGCAACTCACGTGTCTGTTTCCACATCATCTCCCACAAGCAGACTCTGCAGGAGCTGAGGACAACACCCCAGGGCAACACCCCAGGGCAAACGGGACTCCACAGTGTGACGTCACCTCTCATGATTTCAGGGCTACTATGGCTGACAACTGGAAAGATGACTTTCCGAACTCTGTCTTTATGGATGAGCCAGGGATATGCTGCCAGGGCCTGGCTGGCAATTTTGTCTTTTGACACTTCAAAGGGAATGACATTTGGAGGCAGGCATTGAATGAGTGACTTCTCAGCTCATAAACCTCTGGTCACCCATGGCTGACACAACCAGTATGTTCCTGATATCAGGTAAATGGACTCACATTCCAACATGTGCGAGAAGTTTGTGACTTAACAAAACCATGCTTTGAGAAAACAAAGACTTCATGGTAAAGGAAAAAGGCTACTCACTGCTGGTTTATAGGGCTACCTTTCCTTTCCAAATACATATCTGTGCTAAAAGTTTCCCAAAAGTCACAGCACCAAGAAGACAAAAGAGGTGCTGCATTGCTCAAAATGTTTTGCAACTACGTTCAGTGCTTGCAGCAATCCTGTTTCAAGAACTTCAATGGGGACCTTTGGCAAATGTGAGAATGAAATAATATTGTGTAAGAGTCAAACGTAACAAAAAAAGAAAAACACCAAGTCTGGCCTGGCTGAAGCATAGAGCATTCAGGTTGCAAAATGCTCAGGCCCTTCATCAGATCCACTCTGCGACTGTGGTGGGGCCACTGGCCCAGGGTGGAGGCCAAAAAGACTCCTTAGCGAGCTTTTCCATAGGCCTTGGTCAGCCTGCAGCTGGGCAGGAGGCCCCAGGGCTCTGTTGGCTGGCAGTGAGCAACCATCTGACATGGCTTGGTCTTCTGGGCAGTGCAGAGGTGAGAGATTTTAAGGGGCTCTTAGAGACTGATTTGACTTCTAAAGTGACTATGCTAAAGGATGATCAGGTTTATCTCTCACTATGGTTTTAGAGCCCTTTCAGCAATTTGTATCCTGAACATTCCCATCAGCAGTGAGTGCCTTGACAATCTTTGGGGGACAAAGTTAAACTCTAAAGGAAACCTGAAAACAGCCCCCCACCTAGCCCTGAGCAGCCCCAACCTCAGCTCCCCACAGCACCCTGCCCCCAACCTTGCCACACAGAAGGGTCCACTCACAGTTGCTTCCCAGGGTTCAGCGAGCCCATGTCGATCTCCTGGTCAAATTCCGTGCGGATGTCATTGAGTGCGCCATCATCCCCAAAGGCCCCCCACTCCATGTTGATACACATCCGCCCCTCGTCGCCCTCCACCATGTCGATGTGGCGCATTTCCTCCATGTAGCAGGCATTGCTGCCAGTGCCTGGCCAAAGCAAGAGACTGCTCAGCACCTCCCCACATTGCCCTCCCCTACCCCCATTGCTCCTGGGGGGCTGGAAGTCCCCACTGCAGATTCCTGGGGCATCCCAAAACACTATCAACCCCCGACTCCGCAAGTGCTGCCTTGACCCTCCAAAGTTACTGCACCAATAACTTCAAATAGGAAGTACAAGAAAATACCCAGGCTAGGGAACCCTGCCTCCTTTTCAGCCCATGCCCCCATTGGCCCAATAGCACTGGCTCTCACACCCAGGGCTCACTCACCCACAATGAGACCAATCTCACAGTTCTGGTCATCATAACCACAGGTCATCATGGTCCCAACCGTGTCATTCACCACAGCCACAATATCAATATCAAAGTCCTGTGGGGATCAAACGGAGGGCTCTGACCTTTACCATCACAGAAGGGATGGGGACAGCATGTGAAGATGAGGAAAGGGCAGCAAGACGTGCACAGCTCAAGGTCAACGGGGCTTCCCCCTGCTAACCGCACTCAGAGCTAAGGAAGGTTAGAGCTGGACCCAAGTGAACAGCAGGCACCTCACTCCCACCCTGCCCTGCGTGTTCTCGTTTTGGAGGACCATTTTCCTGACACCAGCCCTGTGTTCGTAGCCATTACTGCACTAAGAGTCCATCCTGTTGGCTTCTTCTACTTCACATTGTTCTCCCTCCCACTCTCACTCTTCTTCCTCCTTCTTTCTCTCTCCCCCTCCCACCCCACTAGACCTTTATCTTGTCCTTTCGCTGCCTCATTCTATCCTCCATTTTCAAATGGTAGTACATTTTGTCAAGTATCTTCACATACATTAATCAAAGGTACTAATTCAAGGAACTATGTCTAACCATAACCATAACCCTAACCTTACTTACCTTAACCCTAACCCTAACCGTAAAATTAAAACTAATGCTAACAGAAAACCTAACCACAACTCTAACCCAAACCCTTAACCCTAGCCCTAACACTAACTGGAAAAAACTCAAATAATGACAGCATTTACAATTAATAGTTTTATTTTCGAATAGTCATACATATTGTGAAGTGTGTTCACTTCCATTAATCAAAGATATTAATGCAAGTAACTGTATCTAACCGTAACTTAACCCTTTCCCTAACCCTTACCCTAACTGTAATGCTAACACCAACCTTAATCCTAACCCTAACTCTAACCTTAACCCTAACCCTAACCCTAAACCTTCCTGGAATAAACTCCAATAATGATTGCTATTATATTTAATGGTTTAATTTTCTAATGCTGATACATCTTGTCAAGTGTATTCACATACATTAATCAAAGATATTAATGCAGGAACTACGTATAACACTAAACTTAAACCTAACTGGAATGAATTCAAATAATGATTGTTATTACCATTAATAGTTTCATTTCAAATGGTGATACTACTTGTCAAGTGTGTTCACATACATTACTCAAAGATATTAATGTAAGGAATTTGTCTGTCCCTAACACTAAACCTAACCCTAACTGTAACCCTAATCCTAAGTGGAATAAACTCAAATAATCATTGCTATTATGACTGATGGTTTCATTTTTGATTGGTGATACGACTTTTCATGTGTGTTCATATACATTAAATCTAAGATTTAATGCAAGAAATTATGTTTAACACTAACCCTAATCCTATTCCTAAACCTAACCAAAACCCTAACATTAATGCTAATGGTAAACCTAACCCTAACTTTAACACTAACCCTAACCAAAACCCTAACCCTATCCCTAACTGGAAGAATAAACTCAAATAATAATGCTATTACCATTAATGGTTTCATTTTTGAATGGTGATACATTTTTTCAAGTAGACAAAATGTAAGAGAGTACATCATACCAACTTCCCTACTTGAAATGATATTGGTGTCTTCTTTTAAGGACTAAAAGGTTTTCTTGCACCAAGCTCAAGATTATTTTCCCCATATGCTAATCGCAAAACCCCCAAAGGCATCCGATCACATGCTAAATTACTGGAAGAAGAAAATCTCTCCTTAAGCTCTACAAAAGCCTCAAAGGCTGAGTTTGAGGACAGACTTCAAAGTGGGGCCAAAAGGGCCTGCAGACCCTGAGGTCCCACCACTCGGCACTCACCCCTCTCCGTTGGATGGCCTTCCGGATCAGAGCCACCACGTCTCTGCCTTCCACTCCACTGGACTTGAACCCCTTGGTCCATGAGACCAGGAAACTCTACAAAACAACCCAGGAAAGAATATTGATTTCCTAAAACTAAAACACAAACCGTATTCTGCCAACAGCATCATTAACAGAGCTCTCTGGTGCTTTGCTATGAATGAATTTGTAGACTATCTCCTGACCAGCCTAGGAAGGAGAAACTTGGGCTCCTCCAAAGTCCAGGAAAGGAGATCAAATGAGTGATTCCTTCATGATTCACCTTCCCTAAGAGTGGAAAGAGCAGGCTGTAGACTTGCCAAAATAAGATAAGTCCATCTTTGAATCATTAACTCCCCAGGAGGCTTTCTTCCAAGGCTCTTTTTCAAAACACTTAATATGAGAAGAGTTCCTAGCTTCTCATTCCTGTTACCCTGGGTGAGATCAGGATACGTGAACCGTGTGGAAGGTGGGGGGTAACAAAGAGCACCCCCTCGCTGATACTTTTTCACCAACCTGCACACCTGCACGGTCACCCAGGAGGCCAGAACTTTCTATACTGAATCCTCAGCTGCACAATCTCTAGTACTGCTGCCCATACTACAGCAGCAGGTGGCCTCCAGGGAGTTCTTTCGAGTCCTTCCAGTCCCAGGAGCAAAGCAAAGCAAGTCTGAAGAATCCATCTTACCTCGTCTAGTTTAGTCTGGTGGCAAGGGAAGGAGAAGGTAAAGCCCAGGGGAAGCTTCTTGTCTTTGATTTGGAGTTTGTCCATGAAGTTGGCCAGGCACTCAGCAATGTGGTCAAACAGCTAAGGACACATGACAGGAAGGTAAGATGGGAGGCAGAATGGCATAGGAATTAAGACTTTTGGCTTACAAAGGAACTAGCTGAATTTGTACCAGATCCTTATTCTACCCACTTTATTTGCTCATCTATGAAATGGGAATGATAACTGGACCTGCCCACACACAGTTCCCAAAATGATTAAATGAGTCAGTACATATTTAATACTAGTGAGTGCTCACTAAATATGTCTTCCACTTAAACCACTTATCCAAACACCTGTCAAAATAACCCTGAAAGGAAAGGGAAATTGTGGCCTAAGTTGTCAGAAAGACCATGCATGCCCTATAAACAAAATCCTTTGGCGGCCCCCTGACACAGATGCCTTGCCAATCATCTTACCAGAAAGGACAGTCCATCCTTCCCTAAGAAGTACTTCAGTATCCATGTTTCTTATGACTGGGGGAGGGGGTGGGACATTCTCCCTTAGCATTCTATGAACCAATTTAGCAAAAATAAATAACTTCTTTGATTTTTCCTCCATTCTAGAAAACTAATCGCCTGGGGGAAATTCAAAGAAGTTATCTTTGTCTTCTAATTTCAAAACGGAAGACTTGGTGCTCTCTGAAGAGCCCTTACGAATAAATAGGGTTTTGTGAATAGGCAATCTCACAACCGTGACCATGCTGAGCAGGACCCACATCCCCTAAGCCCTAGAAAAAGCTGTATTCACAACGAGCCAGACCTTCAATCAGCCCCAAGGAAGCCCCTGACTTCCTCCTTGGGCACTCAGCACCCTCAAAGAGAAGTTGGTGACCCTCTAGATGCTGAGAGGTTGAGGCCAGGGGCTTCTGGCACAAAAAGTAAGGAGAAGCCAAAGAGGTTGAACAGACTCCAAGTTCAAGGTTAACCAGGTGGCAAAAATCAAAAAGGGGAAGGGGTGATGGAATAGAACAACTATCCTTTCCTTTCCAGAAAGAAGCAAAGAAGATTCCATTAAAGATTTCCAAAGTGTAGTCCTGGGCCACCATCACCTGGGAATGTTAAAAATGCAAAATCCTGTCACCCCCCTCCCAAGACCTATTGTAGCCAAAACTCTGGGGAAGAGACCCAACAATCTATTAAGAAGCCCTCTAGGTGATCCTAATGCCCGAGTTTAAACCACAGTAAGTTATTTGCATTTACTTAAGAACTGAAAGGTTGAAGGAGGGACATTCAAAGTCCTGATTGGCTCCCCTAGTTCTTAGAGTATGGCTAGCAGAAGGGACGCTAGAAGGCAAGGCCAGCCCAATCTGGGAGGGGGCCAGTTCTATCCGAGCTCCCTCAGTGGATTCTATCCCTCTATCTGATCCCCTTGTGAAGTCAAGGGCAGCTGATGTTGAACCTTTGACCTCCAAACCAAAACATTCTCAAGGGCAAGTGCCAAGCCAGGGCTGGGCTCTCTCACCAAGGGGACCACCAGCACACTTGGGCCAACTCCCTTGAGCAGAGGTCAAGTATTTTAATATGCAAGTAGGGTTTCTAGAGATATTGGTCAAATTCTGCTCTTCTATTGGAGAAGTTGATGGGAGAGAAGTTACAGGATATATTAAACAAATTCCCAGACCCTTCTTTAGCACAGTGTTATCCCCCACAAAAGAAAGTTGCAGTAGCTGTGCAAAGCAATAAAGGGATCTTTGGAGATGGAGAAGTCTTTAGAAGGAGAAGCAGTGAGATGACTTCCTCTCACCAGCCCTGACCACTACACCTTCCCTAGCTGCCCTCCCAGTGGGGGCAGGCAGAGGAGAAAGGTAGGGGAGATACTTTAAATACTGCCCTGCCTAGAAAGTAACCACTGGCCAGCTGGGGCTCTTTAAATTCACTAGAAAATTACACAAATAAAAATTCAGCTCTCCAGTCGCATTAGCCACATTTCCCAAGTGCTCAATGCCTCCAGAGGCTGATGGCCACCTATGCCACAGGGCAGGCAGAGAATAGATCTACTACTGCAAAAAGCTCCCCCAGTAGGTGCTGGGTTCAAAGAACGTACACCTTGGGGGCTGAAACGGTGGCTCAGTGGTTACGGCACTAGCCTGGCATGAGTGAGTATGGGGGTTCAAATCCCAGCACCACATACACAACTTAATGTCCGAGGAATGAATGTCACATGAAAAACTAAATAAAAAATTGCTTCTCTCTCTCTCACTGTCCCATCTTTCTTAAAAAAAAAAAAAAAAAAGGAACATACACCTTTTTTTTTTAAAAGAGGAAGTGGAGATGTCTGCTTCCTTGAATTGGAAGCCTATCCCCTTTTCTGTTAGCTGAGGATTTACAGATAAAATGCTGGGAGAAAGAGCTAACATCTCCCAGCTATAAAAAGGTTCAAAGGGCATCACTGTGGAAGTTAGAAAGGTTTGCTTTTCCTTATTGGTCTGAGAATCCACTCACTCCCCTTCCCATAAGAAACACTTTAAAAATCTTAAATGGCTGCTATTCAGGTTTATAATCTACTGCTCCGAAACAGAAATGACATGTGACCCACACTGTCCAGGTTCACAGTTCTTCAAGAAACTCTGCAAGTTCAGGGTTTGGTAATTTGGTCTTGGTATTAACTAAATTAACATTTTAAAAATTCATTTATTTTCCTTTAATTATAATACTTACCCATAACACCCAAAAAGAGGGATAATAAATTTAAAAAACAATATAGTCCCTCTGGATTTCCTTCCAGTTTTTCTTTTTTTTTTTTTTTTCAAATATTTTCTGTTGCTTTTAGGAATATAGTATTAATCCTCTTACTCAGGGCAAAATCAATCTCCATTGCTTTCTTTCTGTTCCGTTTGCATATAGTTCTCTTTTTTCATTTGTGCAAAGCCTTCTCAACACCCCAATGGATCTATATGGATCTATATTGTTTCTTCTGCATAGGTCTCATAGTCTTTGATTTTTGTTAACTAATCTGGACGAAAACATTTTGCCTATGTATTGCATGAAGAATAAAAACTAGGTGGTTTGGGGCTGGAGAGGTGACTCAGCAGTAGAGTGCTTGCCTGGCACATGTGAGAACCCAGGTTCCGTCTCCAGTACCACAGACACAACTATGTGGAGAAAAAAACAAAACCCAGTTGCAAAACTAAAATTAACTCTCTTCTCTTTTTCTCTCACTGTGTCTCTCTTAAAAAAAGATATTCAGAAAATAAGGTTGGGGTTGCAACTTGGTGGAATGTTTGTCTAGCACTGTGAGAGGCATTGGATTCAATTCTTAGCACCACCACATAAAAAAATAAATAAAATAAAAGTATTCTGTTCATCTACAACTAAAAAAAATATTATGTACATAATCATTTGATTCTGGGAAATTCATACTCTTCTACATATATACAGTCAATTATATTTGTTAGGGGCATAATAAAAAAGAATCAAGAGACTGGGGTGTGGGTATTGTGGGGGTAACTATGGTCTATGATCAAATGCATATCATATTTTTACTTTATATGCATTTATGATTGTAAAACAACTCAACTCTCAGTTTAAAAAAAAAAAGAAACTTAGGTGGGTTTAAGAGATTTTAAGGTAAGCTTGTCAAGGAAAATTTCACTCAGATTATGAATGGTTGAAATGAATTCTCTTTATGGATTGGCAGAGACACTCTGCATTGTCTGCTGGAGTCCCAAGTCTTGCCAGGCTCTGTGGAGGACCAAATGAGGGCTAAGGTGCCTGTGCCCTTTGTAGTGTTGAGGGGTGAGCAACAGACTGTGGAAACAGGCTAAAACCCACCTAATCACTCAGTCAGACTGCTGGAATACAGGGCCAACCTCATCAAGACCTCAGCAAGGCACAGGCATGGAGGAGACAGTAGAAGAGACTCACCCCTGTGTCTTCCTGACTTTATACTGGAGCCCTGTGTTGACCTCAGCAGAGGTAAAATACTCACAGTCCCAGTGACCCAGGCTCCTTCTCTAACCCCAGCATTTAGATAAGGAAAACAGGTTTACCTGCAAGGCTACCCACAAAGACAAATAAAGGGTCTAAAAATATCTTCCTCACTGGCTCTGCTCATAATCAGGAATTCCTTTGCCAGGAGTGGCGTGATTGGTAGAAGGAATAGAGAACACAAATCTGGCTCTCCACTTCTCGGAAGCCCAAGAGGCCACAATGCTGGAAGAGTGTCCTACTTGGACATTTCTCTTCCACTCATTCCTTTTATTACTGATCACCCACTGCATATAAAATGTGGTGGGAAGAGTCAAGCTGTGGCCAACAGGGATTCCTACAGCTGTGCTGGTATCCAGGAATGTCTTAATGATTGAATCTCCAACTTGAAGCAGTGGACAAGCACAGAAAGCAGGTCCCAAGGAAGCCGTTTGTAGACCCTGAGAGAGGGTCATACCTGAGTGCCACTCCCTCGCATGATGTCCTCGGGGATGGCATAGATCTGGTTCTCCATCTCCACCTTCTGGAGCCCATTGTCCGTTACTCTCACCCGGAGCACGCGGAAGTTAGTCCCTCCAAGATCCAGAGCCAGGAACTCTCCATGTTCTGTAGGCAAAGAAGGGGACATTGTCAGAGTGGGAAGACAGAGTGAAACTGCCTCTCAGAGACCGATCAAGACTTCAAACCCTAAGTCCCTTCAGAGATACTGGCCACCTGTGGGTGACAGGGTGGTCAATGAATTTTACTTTTTTTCTGTACATACTTATGCTTGATCTTCTTAATGTTAAGAATTTTCATATTCCTTTTATAATCTATATCAACAATGAAGCAGTTTCACATCCAACAATAGGGTGTTCACCCCCTCACAAAACTGACTCTTTCCTAGATGATTTCTGCAAGTCCTCTTGGAGTTTCTGGGCCCCAGCAAGCCCTGTGCCAGGGGTCCATACTTCAGTTTTATTCTTCATATGCCCAGAACATCCAGGAGGTCTGGGCCCTGGACCTGCTGCCAAATTGTGACCACTGTACAAAATTGACTAAAAGTGTTTGCCCACTATGATGGAGAAGTCTTACTGCAGAATTAAAGAGTCACATGATACAGCAGAATGGGACCCACCTGTCTATAAATTCTGGGGCCTGACAAACAAGCCAAGGATGAAATGTCCCCCAGAGGATCTCAGGCTTATTAGCATGTGAGAGGATGCTGACCCCAGACTAAGACACGAGTGGGGCCACCCAGCTGTTCCCTCAACCCATAGCTGTGAGGGAGCCAGACAGGGGACAGGGGTCTCCAAAAATTCTCAGACACAAATCGGTCAACTCTTTGAGAGCACCAGAAAGGCAGAGTTCCTTCTCACCAGGAAACAAGCAATGCAGACAGGAAACATCCAGATTCTGGATAATAATACAGTCGGCTACAGGGAAGTGTCCCATTGTATGGCACAGAATGAAAGTGCTGAAGAGGCGCGGAGCCCAGAGCCAGGGCTGGGAGAGGCGGGCTCACTGGCTTGCGGCCTCCTCAGCCAGCAATGGCTCCCCCAGCTTTCTGCTGCCCTACTGCATGGCATTGCTTCTGGGAGGGTACAAGGTAACTTCCCGGGGAAGTGACTTCTTGGCATGTTTGTCAACACTTAGTGCTTTTCCCAGCAGAAGTCAGCCACTGAAATGAGGCAGAATGGATGGGAAGGCAAGGCACCTGCCCTCGCTAAATGAAATAAAGTGTTGAATCTGAACCCAGGTCCCCTTCAGCATTTTGCCCTGAGAAAAGCTAAGTCTTGCCAACTCCTTAACACCACCACCCCAGGCCGTGAGTGCAAAGGGGAAACTGAGAGCAGACACAATCTACCGGAGATTCCTCAGGATTCGCCTGCACACACATCCAGCTGGCAGGAGGAGAGGTATTAGGAGGCCAGACCTACAGCTCATGTTACCCTCATGAGAATCCTGGCACAGCCACTTTTCAGCCAAGTCAAGTTCCAAGGCCCCTGAGCCTCAGCTGCCTCATCCCTAAAATGGGAACATCATACTTCACAGGTTTGTTGTGAAGGGAAAAATTAGATAATCTGCCCCCAGCACCGTGCCAAGAACTTAAGTAATGCTCAATAGGTCCCAGATACGTTCTATCCAGGCTCTTGGCAAACACTGCCTATCCCACACCCCCACCTATGCTGCAGAGTCTTCCAGGCCCACGACAACAGGGGAGACGATAGTAATCTGTCCAAGTCACTGGAATCAGCTCCAGTGACTTCAGCCTTCCTCCTGAGGACTAATTTTTCCATTCCTTACAGGCATCTGGAGGCAGCCCCACCACACACTACAGCAGCCAGCTCAGTAAAACAATGTCAACCCTGTCTAGAGTGTTTCTGCCCCTCTCACGGCCATGGGAGACTTTTCCAGGCACTCCGGTTCCGTGCCTCCCCTGGTAGTGGGACCTCAGCCAGATTCTAGGAAACGCTATGTGGTGGCTGTCATGAGGGATGAAAAGGAAAATCAAAGATGAACTGCCTCATCAGCACTCTGAGGCCCAGGATACACACGATCCGCTGAATCAGTGACCACGGGGGACTGAGGTGGCCGGGGCTGGCCCTGGTTGGTTAGCATTCAAGGCTAGCCCAGCTGGATTCATTGCAGGGGCACGGATCCATAAGGAATGTGGTTTTGCCGTATTTTTTGGTAGACTAAAGGGAAACCACAAATAATAAAGTACTGCCAAAAATTCTGTTCCAGGGAAGGAATGCCATCGCTTGCTTTCCTTAGACTCATCTGGAGAAGGCATCTCTCCTCTTCCCCATTCCACTCCACAAGAACACAGGACCCCAGCTACCAGAGCCAAGGACTGCATTCTTCTCTCTGACTCAAGAATCCGAGCCAGCACTATGACTCCAGAAATGCTAAGGTGTCCTCTCAGGGCAATAAACAGACCCCTCTTCTACTGCATGACAGTCCCCTAGGGAACAGTGGGAAAGTCCTGGCCTTAGAGACAGTGTACAGAGTTTGTGAACTTCAGGCCAGCTGCTGCCTGCGTGATATAGGCACATCACAGGGTTCTCTGGGCATGTCACCTAACTTACAGAACACAGCTCATAATGTATACAGGATCTGTTATATGTGAACATATGCACACATAGGAAGCCATCAATAAAGAGCTATTGTCCTTCTCATTATTCCTGTGTCTGATTATGGAGCTCCTCTCGCCTAATTCTTTCTGGCCACTCCAAACCCTATCTTACTGCTACTGGTAGCTCAAGATCTACCTCCATTGGGAAACTTCCAGGGCATTCCAGAAGCCCATAACACAGTTTGTGTGTATGTATTATAGGATGCAAAGGACAGGATAAAGGCTTTGGCATGAAAACAATATGCCAAGAGCAGGTTTTTAAGAAATTACAAAGCCACATGGTAAAGGACCCAGGAAGGTCTAGAGAACATTCTACTAAGTGATTACAGTTGACATTTGAGGAAACTTAAGAAACTACCTTGGCATGGTGGCTCAAGCCTGTGATCCCAGAGACTTAGGAGGCTGAGGAAGGAGGATCACAATTTCAAAGCCAGCCTCAGCAACTTAGATAATAAGAAAGGGCTGGGGATGTAGCTCAGTGGCTAAGAGCCCCTGGGTTAAATCCCCAGTACCAAAAAAATAAATAAATAAAACTACCTCATATTGAATTTGCCCACTTTGCTCACTGACAGTTCATTTATTAAACAAAATCCTTGAGTGCCAACTGCAGGATTTCTACCTGAGACTCTTCCAGAGCTTCAGGTCAGTGAGGACGTTTCTTTCATTGTTAAGCCTGCTGCTGCTGCTCTCTTTAGATAACAATTTTTTATCTGTTTAAAAACAAAATATGAACACCGGATAAAAAGTTCTAAGATGAATCAGGCTCAGGAGCAAAGTAATCCTAGCTGCTGAGGAGACTGAGGCAAGAGGATTCCAAGTTCAAATCTAGTCCAAGCAATTTAATGAGACTGTCTTAAAAAAAAATTTTTTTTTAAATTTTTTTTCAGTGCTACGGATGGCAAATCACTTCCCAGCATGCAAGAGGTACTAGGTTTGAGTTAAAAAAAAAAAAAATTCTAACAGTACATGAAAGGACAAAATAAAAAGCAAACACTTCTCTTTCATATGCCCTACAAGGAATCACTAGTTAAGTTCCTTTGTAAGTACATTTATTCTGTAAAAACTGGCTACTATAGAATCACTGGTTCTAAAGATGTATATTTCTTATTTGGAAGATATTGCCAAATTTTCTTCCTAAAAGATCTCATCAGTTTCTACTCAAGCCAACGGATATATTTCACTCACAAGTGTCCCATTTTATGTAGCAATTAATCTTTGCCAATCTGCTTAGGAGAAGTGATATCTCATTTTTTAAGCCTGGTTTCGTTCATTTTTATAAAGTTACCATTTTGAAAGGTTGACTGGCCTTTCAAATTCCCTTTTCTGGTAAATCTTCTATTTGTGTCTTTTGTCTTTTTTTAAAAATATTTACATTATTTTCTTCCTATTCTAAAGGCCTTTGTCTTTGTATATTAAACAACTTTGTTGATTGTATATTTGCAATTATTTTTCCCTAGTTGGATGTTTATATTTTAATTTTACTCATACTATTTTTGCCTGTGCAGAAGTGTTTGATTTGTATGCTTTCAAAATATTCATAGTTTGAAGATTTTAGTGTCCTGTCAGTAAAAACTCCGAATAAAGATTGTATTCAGTTGCCACCCTTTCTAGATCTCTCCAATTCCTTCTAAATGTGGCCACCCTATTGCTAATGTAAGGAGGCAAGGTATCATCAAAGATTTGTTTAAAAGTTCAAATTATTATTATTATTTTTTTTTTTTGTACTTAAACCCAGGGACCCAGGAGTATTTTACCACTGAGCTACGTCCCTAGTTCTGTTTTGTTTTTGTTTTTTTTCAGGGCTGAGGACTGAACTCGGGGCCTTTCGCATGCTCGGCAAGCGCTCTGCCACTGAGCTAAATCCCCAACCCCTCTTTTTATTTTGAGACAGGGTCTCACTAAGTTGCTTAAGGCCTCACTCAGTTGCTGAGGCTGGCCTCGAACTTGGGATCCTCCTGCCTCAGGTTCCCAAGTCTCTAGGATGGCAGGTATGTGCCACTGTACCCAGCTAAAAGATTAAATTATTTTATTTTGACCTTTCTAAAAAATGAAATCCAGGATCCTATCTTCATTTCTCTTGTCCCTAGCACAAAGTTCAGATTTACTCCCACTTGGATGGCTATACCGAAAAAACAATGAAGAGGTGAGAAAGAGATTTAGTAGACAGATGGCCCGACAGGTAGACATCTTTAACAGGACAGAAATGAGGTAAGCAACGGCTCTTTGTTTATAAATACCTCACTGCTCTTCAACAACCCGGTTAGACAACCTAATCCCAATTTGCAAAGCAGAAAACCAGGCTCAGGCAATTCCAACCAAGATTCAAATCCAGGGCTCTCTAGCAAAGTTTTCTGCTACAGTGAGCAACGAGATTGCTCATGGTAAAGCTGCAAATTCTCAAATAAGGAATCCTTCACTAATCATGCCAAGAACATAAGACTATGAGGTGACTGCAGGCCCCAAGCCACCAGGGTGACAGAGGAGCTGGTACTGGGTCTCAGATGTTGAGTCACTGGGTTAAGGTCAGTCAGGGGTAGATGAGAAATGGGATTTGAAACCAAGTCCATCTGACTCCAAAGTTGTGCTTTTCCCTTGGTACCAAACCCTCATCTTTCCTGGAAGCCATAAAGTGGCAGGAAAGAAAGCAGACACCCTCATCCTTATCAGTAACCACAGCTATTCCCATATCCCTGGGCCTATTAGATGGCTATGTCCACTCAGATTGGACTTTCTATATTGAGTGGAGAGATGGGGCAAGTGAGGTGGCAGGTACACAGCCATTGGGAAAATGGCTTCTCTACAGTGGAACCCAGGGCCTATTAAAGCTGAATGATTCAGGCTTTTGTGGAGGTTTTTTTGGTTTTTTGGTTTTTTTCACAAATTGGTGCTCTCTCCCATACAATTATATCAAACCACTGTTCCCACCTTGCAGGACACTCTCCAAGTCCTCTCTGCTAAAGATGCCCTCCCCACTCTGGCAAGAAAAGGGGACATCAAATTTCCACACCCCCCCCCAAAAAAAACACTCAATGAAATGATACTGGTCCAGGGCTACAAGGAACTGGATGGAGCTGGGAGTGTTTGATGGTGCCACCCTCCACCCAGTTGCCCAACAGTGAAGAGCTGAAGCAGTTCCCCTGGCAGGGTTTGTTTCCTGACTCATTTCTCATCCTAGAGTACCGGTCAGCCCACTTTCAGTTCCACTCTTATCAGATACATAAAGTAAGCAAGATAAAGGGGTTTCATTTTCTCCTGGGAACTCACCTGTCACAGCGGAAGCTTGAGGACTGAAATGGCATTTGACTAACCACCTGAACAGGGTAGTCAATATCAGTTTATTTGATGCGATATCAGTAATTTATTTGAACAAGTCATCCCTGCAGCAGTGTTAACATTGTGTATTAACAGGTGGCCTGG
This sequence comes from Aplodontia rufa, assembly GCA_004027875.1. Taxonomy (NCBI): domain Eukaryota; kingdom Metazoa; phylum Chordata; class Mammalia; order Rodentia; family Aplodontiidae; genus Aplodontia; species Aplodontia rufa. The sequence continues at coordinate 17,738 of PVKS010013540.1, read as the reverse complement.
TTCCTGGTACGATCAATGTAGATTTTGAAGAGTAAGAGGCAAGGGCCAGTTACATTTTCCAGTGGGGTCTATTTTCAATCATTAGGTCCTAGCTGCTCATTAAAATAGATCAACACCTGTTCCTTTCATCAGGCGCTCAGAGCAGGGTGTCAGCCAGTGCTCTAAGAATGACTTGCAAACAGTTTTGGTTTGGTTTGGTTTTTAAGCAGTAGTGCCCTTTCATTCGAGGCAACTGTGCTAAGAAGTGGCAGTGCTCTGGTTGGGGCTGGAGCTGAGTCCAGTCCCTTACACCCTAAGTTACACGATAAGTTCCAGGAGCCCTTTCTTTTCTCTTCTTCTTCTTTTGTTTTTTTTTTTTTAAGAGAGGGACAGTGAGTGAAAGAGAATCAATTTTATTTAGTTTTTCATATGGCTTTCATTGCTCGGACACACTTTGTTGTATACGTGGTGCTGGGGTTTGAACCCACGTGCTTGCGCATGCCAGACAAGCACCGCCAAGCCACTACTCCAGCCCCCAGAAGACCCTTTCTTAACAGTGGTTTTCACCCAATGTTTCCAGAATGCTGGGCATTCATGAAGGTGGCAAAGTCTGCCTTAGTGAGGGTTAGGGGAGGTTAAGATACAGCTCAGAGCCAGGTACAGTGGTGTACACCTGTAATCCCAGCAGCTAGGGAAGCTGAATAGGAGAATTGCAACTTTGAAGCACGTGTCAGCGACTTAGTGAAACCCTAAGCAACCTGATAAGACCCTGTCGCAAAATTTTTAGATGGGCTGGAGAGGTGGCTCAGTGGCAGAGTGCTTGCCTGGCATGCACTAGGACAGGATGTGAACCCCAGTACCACATTCACAGCAGAAAAATAAAAACCAGATGAAAAAAATAAATAAAATTTATTATTTCTTTCACTCTCTTAAAAAAAAAAAAAAGGGAGAATGTTGGCACTAGGGATGTGGCTCATTGCTAAATTGTCCCTGGGTTAAAACCTCAGTAGTCACCCACCCCTAAAAAAGATACAACAAAAACAACTTTAAAAAACAAATAAATTTTTTTAATTTAAATTTGAGACTGGGATCCACCCCCAAAAAATTGGAAAAAAAATTTTCAAAAAATGTTTGAAATCACTATTTCAAGAATCAAAAACTGAATCCAAGGCTGGAGCAATGGCTTAGCGGATGGAACACCTGTTCTGATGGCTTAGCGGTTGGAGCGCTTGTTCTGTCTGAAGAACAGAAACCACATGAAAAAAATAAATTAAAAATTGATTCTCTCTTCCTCTCTCTGACCGTCTCACTCTATCTTGAAAGAAAAAAGAAAAAGAAGAAAGAAGAAAGAAAGAAAGAAAGAAAGAAAGAAGAAAGACACTCAATCTGTTCTTAGACCTTCCCACAAAATACTTCCCATTCTGCCATTAATAGTTTTGCCACTGATAATGGAAAACTGTTACTAAAAGCTTCTTGGCTGCCTGCTGCTCTATGGAATCCAGTCCCATACTTGACAAGAAGAGAGCAAACAAGTATAGGAGAATTATTTCTGCTCTGACAGGGAAGATTACTTGGAAGGCAACAGGACCAGCAGGACTTAGTGAATACGAAGTTGCGAGACAGAGAAAAGGGGACGTGTGGGTGAAGTGGGCATATGTGAAAGTTTGTGGCAAGCTCAGGTATCCAGTAAGGCAGGACAGGGTTGGTATAACTATTAAGATATGACACTGCTTTGTGGCTTCTAGAAAATGGCATGTCCAGAGTGACTACGGAGTACAGAGTGACTGCAACACAGGGTTTTATATAACATGGCTACAAGCATCCTGCAAGTGCCATTGCCAATGACTTGGTTCTTCAGCAGGTCAGATTTGTGTTTTCATTGGGGGATGAGGGGCGATAGGGCTAGAGAGGGTGGCTAGATGGCTGCCATGACAGTCCAGCTGAGTATCAACGAAGGACTGGGTTCCAGACCAGGCAGGGTGGTCACTCAGCCTGGTTTTCCCAGGATGGAAGGATTTTCTATGGCACAGGACTTTCAGTGGTGAAACTGATAGAGTCCCAAGCAAACCGAAATGGCTTGAATGCACTAGATCCAATCATACGCTTCCAATCCTTCCTCTTCATCCAACACCTAAGGCATGCAGCCTTCAACTTTGTGACAGATCAAAGACACATCCAGACTTCTACAGCCAGTTCCTAAAGTAGCCCTGTACTAGTTCAACGACTCCAAAAGGATCTGCCCCCTCCTGCCCTGGCCTTTTCAGTAGCCCCAGGTGACTGCCTGGAATATCCCAATCTTCCTCTACAGGATGGCTTTGGTTTCAGGGGACCTTGTTCTGCTCGCACACAGCCATGGATTGCTCTAAGAATGTATGGCATGTACTCCAATTGAATGGAGGCCTAAAGAGATGTGTCCAGGTCCTAGGGCAGTAATCCAGCAAGACTCTGGATTCAAGGCACAATTTCCCATGCACTTGGCACTGTCACAGTCACTACCAAAACTAGCAGCCTTTTCTTAAATTCTAGGATCCCATCACTCCATTACAATGCAATGCCCAATTCCACTCAACAGCTCAGCAATAGAGACAACATATCATTGAAGTTATATCAGACGGTTAGTGTGAATGGTGGTGTCTGGTACCATCAAGGAAGGTGAAATCAGGATCTTCTATGTCATTGCTCTTGAAACCATTTTGAGCAACAGGATAAAACTGGTATGCCTAAAAGTAGAAATCAAGGCGGGGAAAATAGAGCTGCTCCAATGGAAGGGAGGGACCTGGAGCACTCAAAGCACGTGGTGAGTGTGTTCAGAAAGCACTGCCTGGTGCGTTTTCACTCTGGAAATGTTTCTTACTCTCAAAATATGTGCCAGCCACAGAGAGGTGTTAATGTCAGCCCTGCAGAGATGAAACCACCCGTCAAAGGATTAAACCATGATTCTGTTTCAATATTATGTAGGTTTTGAGCATGTTAAGTTTTCAGGTAGGAGGACCTGGGTTTGAATCCTGTTTTAACATGGATAGTATTAGCCACATGACTTCAGGTAATTTATTAGAAATCTGAAACTCAGATTGCATCATCTGTGTTTAAAAAGGAGGAATAAAATCACCTCCTCTCTAATACCCCAGGACACAGTGACATGGACACCACACACACACACACACACACACACACACACACACAGAGTCAAAATCCAATACAATGAAGGATAAGGTTTTTGGCACAGTGTGTGACGCAAGTAAATGCCATCTACTATATGGGGACTATCAGTACAATCCTTGATTTACAGTGCAGGCACCACGTGAATCCATTTATTAACTTGCTTGTGTGTAGCTGTTGATTTAGGTCTTTACTACATGGGTGTTGATGTAATGCGCAGCAACCAAGATAAGGGCTTCTTTCAGGGTTACTAGCTTCCAAGCGCTGGATCATGAGCCGGTCTCCCTTTATTGTATTATATGCTTTGCATTATATCGCCTGCTATCACTCTCTAATTGCCTCATCTGGGTAAGCTTCAGCTCCCCAAAGATAGTTTTCACTCTTCAAAGACAGGACGGAAAGCAACTTGGCACATCACCGCCTCACAGAAGGCCAAGCCTTGCAGAGGACTTTCTTTTCTTTCTTCTTCTTCTTTTTTCTTTTTTTTTTTAAGAGAGAGGAGGACAGTGAGAGAGAGAATCAATTTTATTTAGTTTTTCATGTGCCTTTCATTGTTCTGACGCTCCACTCTGTACATGTGCTGGAGCTCGAACCAGAGTCCTCGCACATACCAGGCAAGCACTGCTGCTGCTGAGCCACCCCTCCTGCCCCAGAGAGGACTTTCTTGATCAAACGGAACATGTAGACCTCGCTTTCCAAAAGAATGAATGCATTGTGCTAGCCACATGGGAGACACATACACATAAAGTGCCACTGGTGTTGTACTGAAGGGCTCAGCACTGGCATGCATCTGGCTGAAGTGAAATCCCAACCCTGCCACCTGCTTGCTCTGTGACTTTGGGCATGCTGCGCCTGTTCTTTCTAAATCTGATTTTTCTATAAAATGAAGTTCAGAGTATCTGCTGAGAATTCATGCAAGCTTAACACAGTTCCTGACATTTTAATCCATCTACAATTATCATCATCATCACCCCCACCACACCATCACCATTCCCTACTCTTTTTTTTTTTTTGTACCAAGGATTGAATCCAAAGGCACTCAACCACTTAGCCACAACCCCAGCCCTTTCATTTTATACTTTTTATTTTGAGACAAGATCTTGCCAAGTTGCTTAGGGCCTCACTGAATTGCTGAGGCTGGGTTTGAACTTGTGATCCTCCTGCCTCAGCCTCCTAAATTGCTGGGATTACATACATGCACCACCGTACCCAGCACCATTCCCTACTCTGTACGGATTTAAGCCTGTGGAGATATACTCACCTGTGAATGTAAATCACAACTCAGGGGAGGGCACAAGTGTCGATGGATCAATTTGACACTGCCTTCCCTCAGTCTACCTGGTAAGGCAATTATATCTGAACACTCTAGCCAAGACAAAGAGTTGACAAATACACCACAAAGATATCTTATTTCTAAATTAGAATATGTGACTGAAATGTTTGTAGATTTTCAATGAATTGCACTTGGTTTTTGTTTACATTTTTGTTTGGATTGAACACAGAGGCACTTTAGTACTAAGTTATATTCCAAGTTTTTTCTTGGTGGTGCTAGTGTTTTATTTTTGTTTTATTTTAAGACAGGGTCTCCAATATATAAAACTATAATGAAAAATAAAATCTTGTTTAAAAAAAAAAAAGTCTTGCAAAGTTGCTTACTGCCCAAATGCAATCTTGCAATCTTCCTGCCTCATACTTCCAAGTCGCTGGGATTACAGGTGTATACCACTGAGCCCAGCTCAAATGAGTGATGCTTGGGCTTCTTTAATAGTACAAAGCCAACTCGTATTAATGATGTCTTGAAAAAGATGATCTGATTTATCCTAGAAACTTTTGTTCAGCAACATGAGCCAATATAAACTATAACTCATCTGGCCAAGGAGTCAGGGCTACCTACATTTCAATTCCAATTCTGTCACTAACTGGTTGCAGATGACCTTGGCAATTATCAATCATCTTTTAGCATCAGTTGCCTTATTTTTAAAGTGGGAATTTCTCTTTTGTAAGGTTTTTGTGGAAAGTAAAATAGATTTATGCAGACAGCTTAGCACAGACATTACATGTGCTCAATAAATGGTGTCGATTATTCCTGCGTTTCCTCTTAGGATGAAAATCTCCTCTCCTGTGCAAACCCCTGCACAACAGTGGCTTATGTTAGGACTGCCTGCAGAGAGGTCAGGGTGGTGTCATGCCTGGCAGATAGAAATGAATGCTTCCTTTCCCCAACTCTCCACTACAAAAATCAAGGGATACAGACAAAAACAATTGGTGAGGACATGAGGCATGCAGAACTCTTTATACGTTGGTAGTGGAAGTATAAAACTGTTCAACAACTTGGGGAAAAGGCCTAGCAGTTTTTTTTAAAAATTAAGCATATACCAAACAATGACCTGGTAATTCCATTCCCAGTTGTTTACCCCAAAAAATGAAAACCTGTGTCCACAAAAGGGCTTCTGCAAGAATGTTCATAGTAGCTTTACTCCTAATAGCCAAACACTGGACACTTCCCAGGTGTCCATCAATATTCATGTCATATGTGACTCCAATCATATCATGGAATCAACGACCAAAAGGAACAAACTATTGATAGACATAACAAGAATAAATCTCACATGATGATGCGTAAAAGACTTGAATAAAAAATGAATACTGTAAGAATCTGTTTATGCGACATTCTGGAATAGGCACATCCATGGGGAAAACATTAAAACATGACAGCTTCTGGGGTGTCAAGGACAGGGACTGACTGGGATGTGGCATGAGGAAATTTTCTGGGGTGTATTGATAAGAACTGTATTACGCACGCATGTGCATTTTTGCCAACTCATTAAATGATACACTTAAGACTTGTCATTTCATTGCCTGTAGATTTTATCTCAAAAGAAAAGAGAACAAATATTGAACCCTGGTTGAACTCTAGGCATGCTCAGGTTTTAGGGTTAAACTGAACTGATATTGGCAATTTATTCGCAATGCATCAAAGAACACAAGATGGACTGATGGGTGGAAGGATAAAGAGGTGTGATAAGGCAAATCTCGTAAAATATGATGCTCACTATGGAACACTTTGAACTTTTAAAAATGGGGCGGGGGACACAAGAATATTCTTTTATATATTTTTAATTTTTAATTATTATTTTAATTGGACAAACTCATGGGATGTTGTGTTATAATTTGATAAATGTGTAATGATCAAATCAGGGTAGTTAATACTTCTATCTTCTTAATATTTTTAATATTTAATGAACATGTAATAAGTCTACATATCCTGGCTGACACTAAATTCAATCATCCAAGTAAGATATTCTTGGACTGTTCATATCCATCATAATTTTATCTGTGCTAAGTATTCCTCACATATGTAGTCCACTCAATCTATGAAGCAAAAGTACTTCAGAACTGGCTTTGAACATCTCCACCTGGCAGGGCTCCGTGTCTACTGACACGCCCTGCCTTCTCGCAGAGAACTCATAAACTGTAACTTGGAGATTCATTTTCCTCCAGTGTAATGGAGGTGCTCATCAAAACTGAGTGCCCTGAAATTTCCCGCAGTCTTTGCCAAATTTTCTACCTAGACTTATCGCCAGTCTAGAACAAGACTGGGCTGAGGATCATTTAAGGCAGCAGCTTTCAAACTCGTAATTGAAAAACATTTACTAGATTCTGGCTAGCAGCCTTCTTTAAAAATGTAAGGTAATAGATCCAAGTGTTTCACATCTGAGAGCAAACATCGGTCCCTGAATCTTCTGCCGCTTTAGATAAATATTATACGTCTGTGTCTCTTGCTATGAGGATAAAGTCCAGAAAAATCAGAAAGCTACTAATTTAAGGATTAGGTCATTGTAAATCAGAGGTTTAGATCTAAGAAAATCAATGGGCTGAGAAGCAAAAGCTCCGAAATAGGCACCCTTGGAACAAAGGTCTCACACCTTCCGTGGGAGAAAAATCTTATCACCAGTCACAACAAGAGCCCAGACCAGGGCCTTGGCCGGGAAGCAGGTGCACAAGGCGGCCCCACAGCTGCTGCCGCTGTCTGCCCACAACTGCACCCTTAGTCCTGCCTCTCAACGTTACACTGTGGTGTCCACAACAAAGGAGAAGCTTTTTTTTGGTAGTCTATTTCAGAGTCCCCAGTCTTCATTGCCATATTCCATAATTCACTCCCCCATGTCAAAGCATAAACTTCAAAACCTTGACGTTGACCACTTTAAATAATATTCCTTCACCTTCCCCTCCTCAGCTCCACTGTCCTCTCTCTCCAGAAACAACCCTATCCGTTAAGTGGTGTGCATGTTCCAGTTTATATGGTGAGAACTTTAGGATATTTGTGCTGGTCTGGGTCCACAATGTATAGCACTGCTTTTCAAGGTGTATCCACACTTACATATGCTGAAGAGCAGCCCATGGCAGAATATACCATACACGGTTTCCAGTATGTTCTCACAAACCACACGGCTACAGAGGTCATAGGACATGTCTTTTTTAATTCATATGGGAGTTTATTCAGGGTATATAGATGGAAATGGAATTGCTGAGATGTCAGACACATGGCCTGTCCCCTAATCTCTTCTTCCCCACAAATTTATTCATCTGCCTATAATACAGGCTAAACCACCAGCCCAAACCACATTTCAAAAAATTTTAGTTTAGCATTTGGGGTGTGCTGCAGGGCCGAGTGCACGGACCCATGCGTGCAAAAACACAATATATCAAATGTGGTCCTAACACCTCAGCTTTAGCACATATGGTTTGACTCCTGGCTCAGCCTCTCATTAGCTCTGTGATTTTTTGGCAAGTTATTTGCCCATCCAAGTCTCAAATTTTTCATCTAAAATATGCAGATAAAATTTGTACCTACCTTATAGGGTTTTGTGAAATGCAAATGAGTTCACACACATAGGTGCTCAGGATAGTCCTTAGTCCATAATATATATGTGGATAATATTTAGGGTACTTACGTTATACTAGAACTGGGTAAATAAAAACTGTCCTTCAAGAGCCAGGAAATTTATCAGAATGTCAAAAAGAAATAATAGAAGTGGGTGTGGTTTCCAGTCCAAGAGAGATATAGGTGCAGCAAATGCGTCAATCTAGAGGACACAGGAGGGAGAATTCCTGAGCACCACCCGCAACACACGCCAGCCTCCAGGGCGCTTTGAAGGTCCGAGACACATACTCAGAATAACCCTGAACAAGGTCACACCCTCAGTGCTGGGTCCAGGCTGGGTCCTGAGGCTTCAGCAAACTTACTTATTTTAGAAACTGTACAAAGTCCTGTTAGACAAACGATGTCCCTAGAGACTCTCAGGACAGTGAGTTTTAAGGACACAAATGTGATGGAAATGGGCATGTGGCACACGAACAAGCCCTGAACTATGTCCTTCCATATCCCCCAGCCAGCCCCGTGACTGCTCTGCCGATGCCTCGCCCAAGGCCAGCTGGCTTCTTAGAGTTCTCTTCCTTCAAATTCTTGGACTGTGGCTTCCTGGTTCTTTTGTTGCCCTTGCAATGCCCCTTGGGCTCCTTCTCTTGTCCTTTCGATGTGAGGAGCTCCCCGTCTCCAGGCACCCTCGTGGGCCTCACAGGTGCTGTGCTTCTGACATGGAGTGTTATCGTGGGGACTGAATGAAACAGGCTGTGTGGAAGCTCTTGTAGCTCCCCACATCCCCTTCCCCAGGGATTCTGCAGACTGTGCTCCACCTCCTGACATCCCCTTTGGATCTCTCTTCCCTGCCCATTGCAACCCACCAGGGCGGTGTCCGCGCTCTCCCATCTGTGCCCCTCACTCCCCCTCCATCCTTGGTCACTGCTGATGGCATCACATCACCAAGACAGTTCTGCTCACCGCCCTTCTTCCATTGACTCCCACCACCTAATGAAGGCTTGAGGTTTGAGGCTTGAATGCAAGGTCTTCTGGGATCCAGCCCTTACCCACCTTTCCAGCTTCAACCTCCACCCACATGATAAAAATCTCTCGCTGGGTGGCACACCATGAAACAGGAATTCTGTATCCAAATAAGGGGTTAAAGAAAGCGTAACTGGTTCTTATTACAACAGAACTTCAGAACCTTTGATAACTTCGTGTGCACTGTGGTTCTTCACATTTTCCCCAAGTTTATTTAGACTTCTAGTACTTTTTTCAGGAATTCAAGAAATAATCTAGGATGAGACAGGCACAGTGGCACATGCCTGTAATCCCAGTGACTCGGGAGGCTGGGGCAGATCAAAAGTTTAAGGTCAGCCTCAGCAATTTAGTGAGGCTAAAACTTAAATTTAAAAATATTAACTTTTTAAAAATTTTAAAAATGAAAAATTTTTAAAAATGAAAATGTCAGGGGATGCAGCTCAGTGTTCCTAGGTTCAATCTCCAATACAAAACAAACAAACAAACAAACAAAAAAGCCAGGCAGCAAGGTGGCATGTACTTGGAACTTGGGAGGCGGAGGTAGGAGGATTACTTGATACCAGGAATTTGAAAATCAACCTGGCAACACCATGACACTCCAACTAAAAAAGGAGAAAAGAAAGAATCTAGGATGATCTGAACTACACTGTTTGTCCAGCATGCCTAAAGAATGTGCCAGCTATGTAGGTACAGGTGGGCCAGAAAGCAGCTGCCAGAGCCTATGGCTGTGACCATCACAGCATCCCATGTGGCTCATCACCACCACTGTGAACAGTCTGTGTGGGACTGGTAAAATCCCAGACTGCCAAGAAGCCTTTCTCAGTGCATGGATGGAAAAACAAACAGCTGTCAAAGTGTCCAGGTAGTGCTGACACAAAGAGGTGCTTCAACCTCGCCTGCCAAGGCTGCCAACTCTCCGAGTCTCCCTGTCTACCTCATCCCACAGCCTTTCATTCATTCCCTGTCTGCTTACATTAGCCTGGGTTGTTTTCCGAAACTTGAAACCAAAGAACAACCAAATTACCCCTCGGTCAAGGGGCGCTAAGAGCCAGCCACCCCCAGGTGCAGTACCTGTCCCATCTGGGGTAGACCTCACAAAGGTGGGCAGCATCTTCACTGAAGCAGTGGGGTGGGTTGTGGCTCCAAGACCTTTCTCCATCTCCTTGCGGAACCGCTTAGAAATCTCCAAAAGTGTCTCATCAGAGAGACGCATGTGATAGAGATACTGGTCAACCTGAAAGAGAAAACAAGAATGGAGACCTATGGATTAAAAAATATATATAATAGCCAGCTGTGGCAGTTTATGCCTGTAACCCCAGGAACTCAGGAGGCTGAGGCAAGAGGGTTGCAAGTTCAAAGCCAGCTTCAGTGATTTAGCAAGACCCTAAGCAACTTAGTGAGATACCCTCTCAAAATAAAAAATAAAGAGATCTGTTTTCCAACCCCTCAGCCAGACTCTGCTGTTCCCTTGCTTATTATCTATTCATTAGTTTCCCACTTCACAAAACCTGAAATCCTTTCAAGGCCCTACGTGACCTGGCCTCTGTCTACCTCCTCCTTATGGTATGTCTCTGTACCCTTGAGCAGCCTCTATCCCTGTTTCAGATCCCCCAATCTGCCCTTCCCTACCCTCAGCCGCATCTCCACTCCTTCCCTCAGCCTAGAAAAAGACCAGGCTTGTTAGTTGGGTTTGGAATTGCACAAATGAGAATCTCCCAAAACTGCCATCTCTCACAAACCTGGGCAACACCTCAGGTCTCTCTCCACATGAATATAACAGTCGGACCTCCCTGCTACCTTCAGGACTCAAGCTTTTCCCAGCACCATTCACAATTTGGTAATGCGTATCTACAGATGCCCCTGAACTTAGGGTGAGGTTACACCCTTAGAAACACATCCTAAGTTGAAAATATCACAAGCTGAAAAAAATGCATTTAAGCCAGGCACGGTGGTGCACCCCTGTCATTCCAGCAACTTGGGAGAGGCTGATACAGCAGGATAGCAAGTTCAAAGCCAGCCTCAGCAATTTGGTGAGGCCCTGAGCAACTTAGTGAGACCCTATCTCAAAAATTATATATAAAAAAAATGGCTGGGGATGTGGCTCAGTGGCTAAATGCCCCTAGGTTCAATCCCTGGTTAAAAAAGAAAGAAAGAAAGAAAAAATGTATTTAAGTCCTAACCTATTAAGCATCATAATTAGCCATACCACACTGTAGAATATTGGTTGGTCACCCTTGCAATCACATGGCTGACTGTGAGCCATGGCTTGCTGCCACTGCCCAGCATGAAGAAAGACTATCATGCTACATATCACTATCAAGATCAAAATTCAAAGTACAGCTTCTACAGAATGTATATTATTTTCCCACCATCATAAAGTCAAAAAAATTACTGATTGAGCCATCGTGAGCTGGGGACCATCTAAATCAAAGGTTAAAAGAATGGTCTCTATTCACACTTGCATCCCTGGAGCCTAGCAGAGTGCCTGACGCATAATAGGGGCTCTGTATAAATGATAACACAACCTCTTTTTCTGCTCAAAGGTGGAGCCAACTCTCCCTAGTTATTTTACTGATCTTGTTTTCAACGTAAATATATACAAATTTCTCCCAGAACAAACATCAGAAGGAGAGGCCTCAGGAGCCCACCTTACAGACTTTCCTTCTGGGAAGCTCTCCTCTGCCTTGGCCATGGCTATTCCCAATTTTGTCCTATCAGGAAAGGGGCTGACGAAAACCCATCCTAGGAGGCATGTTAGTTTCCATATTATCACCGTTCTCAGCAGCAGCATCTGGGACAGGTGAGGCTGCTGGCCACCAGGAGGGAAGGGTAGAGAGAATCAAGAGCCATGGGCCAGGATCCAGCTGTAACCTGAAGGTGTGGGTCTCCTGTTCACATTAGCCAACTGAGGGACTACAAGGGACACTGCACCCCCCCCCCACACCTTCTCTGAAACCCAGGGATTCCAAAGAGCAAAGCTTGGCTGATGCCCACTACCAAAGTTACCCCCATGAGAAACATGTAAATATCGTCTGTCCTTTGCCCTGGCCCAACTCTAATGAAGGAGCACAAACTTTCGTAATAAGCTTTCTCAGATAAATTCGTTCATTAATATTAGAGCATTTTACATTTTCCACCTTTTTTGTCAGGTCCATTGGAATTTTTTTTTTTTTTAACTGAACCTGCAGCCTAGGAATTCCAGAGGAAAAGTACAAGGTGTTTAACCCTTTCAGGGCAAACCAGTGTCCTTCTTTGTGATAAAAGAGTGAGAGTCCATCCTTTACTGACATCCTCTTCCTTCCAAACTGTATCCTAACTCCCTGTAGGAGCTGACTGTCTCTTCTCTTTGGGACTGTTCCTGCTGCTATAGAGTAATGAGATGGTCCCTCAGGGATCACTTCAAAGATCCTGCCTGACCAGTGCTGACTTCTTATCAGTCTTCCAAGATTCTCAAAGTGGAAAGACCAGAGTCTGAGGTAAAACACTGAAAGCACCTGGGAGCAAGATGGAGGACGGTCTGTGTTGCCTCAGCCACAACCAGCCGCTCCACAACGTCAGTATTCAAAACCCAAGGAAAGGACACACATCACCCTCACATGGCTGGGGAAGGACAACATAGGAGCACACCAAAGGTGGCAGGGCAATTTCCTCCGGCTAAGTCCGCTCTCAGCCTCATCTCCACTCGTTCCCTCAGCCTAGAAAAAGACCAGCCTTGTGAGTTGGGTTTGGAATTGCACAAATGAGAATCTCCCAAAACTATCTCAGACTATGTAAGTCCATTAGTCTAACACTAGCATGCACAAAAGCACAACATCTGGGGCCACCCAGACCGAAAGCCAACACCAGGCCACATCCAGGACTGGTGTGAGATGCCCTCATGGACAACAGTAAAAACAGTGAGCTCTTCTTGGGAGATCTTGTTCTCAAAAGTTTGTACCCATCAACTCATGAGAGCCCTTGGAGGTGGGTACTGTGATTACCTCCATTCCACAGAGAGGAGAAAGAGATGTGCCCTAAATCACATAGACAAAAGGGCTGAGCTGGGACTAGACGGAGCAGTCTGGCTGGCCTGTGTGCTCTTAGGTACTCTGCTACATGACTGCCCCTCACCTGCTAGACTGCAGGACACGGAGGCCAAACAGTAGTGCAGTGAATTCAGGCTGGCCACACCCACAAAGAGGCCACCTTCTACTCCAGTGATCCCCCAACGCTGAGATGAAAGGCAGAGGGCAGACAGCGTGGCCCAAAGGGCTGGCCTGGCAGGTCAGGTACAGCAGATATGTCTAAGGACATTGTCATGAGTGACACATGACAGAGATCTTCCACTCATTTTTCCCAAGGAGAAGAAAGTCCCAGAAATCTCCCTAAGACCCCCTACCCACCTCTTCCACAGATGTCTCTGGGTATTTCCAAAGCGGGTAGGAGAGTTCATGTGGAAGAGCTGACCCTGTACTGCCTTAAGAGGTGCTAATGCCACTTCCTAAAGTGTAAATGCACAACAGCCTTCTTAGTGTACCTTTTGGTGTTGATGCTACTACAAGACTTTTAAGAAATCCCGTCAGGTACTTCTCATCCTTAATTCCCAAAGAATCAAGTTAAGCGGTTAGTTACCTCTTACTCATATCATGTCACCTTTTACCCAATAGATTATAAGTATTTTTAAGTGTTCAATGGTAGATGAAAACAATGACAAGAATGATAACAGTAATTAAACATTCATCAAGCATTTGTTACTTGTCAGGAGCCAACGCAACATGCTACTTACTTGATCTCCATTGTCGTTTTGGTAGAACATCTGTGATCCTGTTATTCAGGGCACTCAGTGGGAAGGGGCAGCCCTGGGGTTCAGGTCTGTGGCTCTACCACCAGGCCCTCAAGGCTACCATGCTTGCCTGCCCTGTGGTCTCCTGATGACTCCAGGACCGTGGTTTCCTCTCTTAGAAGACTAAGAGAAAGGATGTGGAACAGATATAAAAGATCCAAGTCCAGCATCTTGACCCAAATTTCCTTCTTTCACTTTGGAGCTTATATCGTTTTTGTTTTTTTATTTTTTGGTACTAGGGATTGCACCCAGGGGCGCTTAATCACTGAGCCACATCCCTAGCATGTTTTTATTTTCTATTTTGAGTCAAAGGTTTGCTAAGTTGCTTAGGGCCTCACTAAATTGCTAAGGCTGGCTTTGAACTTGGGATCCTCCTGCCTCAACCTCCCAAGCTGCTGGGATTACAGGCATGCAACACTGCGCCCAGCTACTTTGGAGCTCTTTGAACTCAGGATTAGATGACAACTGGGCATGATGATGTATCCACCCAGTTTTTTAGGGCCACTAGGAGGGGAGGATTAATCATCTAATGTCACAGCTTCCAAAACACAGCATTGGAGTCCCCTCAACCTCAGCAGGCACTGCTATGTGAGGTGAACAGTAGCCAAAGAAGCAAAAATCAGAAACAAGACGCACACTCCACATAAGGGATGGTTTTCCTAGATTGGGAAGGAAATGAATGCAATTTTCAGAATCCTGCCAACTTTCTCCCAGAGTACTGCCAAAGAAGGCCCAAAGCCAGGGGAGAAGGTCACGCAGGAGTTGCCATACGTACACAAGGCAATGGGTCAACAGCTAAACAATATCCACTCGTAGAAAGGAAGGCTTTTGGGATAAATAGTTCAAAATCCCAGTGAACACAGCATCTGAGTTGTGGACTTCGTCTCTCTCACCCCAACAGATAGACTCCTGGCCCAGGATCGAATGTTTCCAAGCATCAGTGGCTCACTGCTTCTTTAAGATCCACTGTTGGTCAAAGTTAGAAAGCTTTTCCTCAATCAGAGATAAACCTGCTTTCTGATAACTTTCACCTAATCATTATGCCACTTGTGACGGGTTTCCAAACTTGGCTGCACATCAGAATCAAACAACAAGCTTTCTGAAAGCATTAAAAATTCCAGCATCCATTCCAGAGGAACCAAATGGACACCTCTAGGGCTGAAGGCTCAGACTTCCTCCCCTGTCCTGGCCAGGTTTCCACCATACCAATAATGTGATAATGATTGGCTATGTTCTGGTCAACCTGCCTATTTAAGGTCATTTGTACCACTTTTCTGCCTGGGGTCTCTAAAATCCTGTAGTTAAGACACTGGGCCAAGTGTGAGCTTCTGAAATAATCCTGTGTTAATCCAGGGTGCTGGGAGTTGAAAAGACAAACCCTGCACTTGCTGGAAAGGGATTTAAGTTGTTGTAAACTATCAAAGCAGAATCATTCTGACCAAGCCTCATTTTGGAGCTGGTGGTGGTAAAGCGAGGGCTCTGGCACCAGAAAAATCTGCGTGCAAATCACAGCTGTACACCAGTACAGGTGTGCAGCGCTGGAAAAGTCACACTTTCTCTGAGTCTCAGTTTCCTCACTACAAATTGGAATGAGGAGCCCTGGACACAACAATGAAGATAATGGAGTTCTACATTGCCCTACTTTCCACATCTTCTCTTTCTTCTAGATTTCTCTCTGCCAAGTGACATCCTCAGAGGGCCAAGGATATTTCTCAACCCAACTTAGTCACATTCAGCGTTAACAAGGCAGAGCCTGTTTCCCCAAACGGTTCATTCTCTGTCTGTGGTGGGTGTGTGGCCTATCAGGGCTGCTTCTCTTTAAGTGTCTACCTGGAGTAAAGGAAGGGGCCTTCCAGGCTGGGGAACCAGAGGCAGGCCGGAGCAAAGCCTGCCTGGGGTCTGGGAAGGTTGCCTGCTTGCCCAGGAGGCAAGGGTGTGTATTAGAGAGGAAGAGATAGCAGTTTTAGTTGCTATGTATTCAGCAATACTGAGGAGATTAGAACTTCCTCATTGGGCAATTTTGGTCAGTTTTGTTTTTCCCCATGACACACCAGTCTGATATGAGCTCTTCCTCTACAGAGCTGGGGTTGGGGGCAGGGGTAGCTCTAATAAATCAACCCCATATTCTTTATGAAATAACACCCAAAATAGTAAGCTATTAACATTCGTCCTTCAAGTGCCCAAATTTCCCATCAGATCAGCACTACAAGGAAGGGAAATTATGTCATGGAAATAATATTATAAGAAATGGAGAACGCAAAAGGTCATTCTCAGAGATTCCTCCTCAAAATGTACAGTGAGCAGGTTGAGTCAGGGGCAGCCCTGACAAGGTATGAAAACCCAACAAGGAAAGGACAGAAGAAGAGAGGCTAGAAAGGGCTTCTCAGACGCCCATCAGAGTGCAGCCTCCTGCTAGTCCACAAGCCAAAACGACAATCTGGATCATCCAGATGAATGACAACCTGGCTGGCCCAGAAGGGACCATCTCATTTCACAGGCCAAATCCAAATGAATGATTGGTGGCCGGTGCGTGGATCCTGGAATCACCCTATCTGTTCTCAGTGAAAAATTGGCCCGATCCAAATGTCTAGAAGAGAGACATCTTCCAACTTTGAGTTTGTTTACCTAAAGGACTACAGTATTAACCTTGAGTACCTTAAGAAGTTTAAAAGGGAAGAAGAAACCATGAATCACGATGTTCAAATCTGTAGGATTCATTATCAGTCAGTCCTGAATCCCTGACTGCTGCTCCCACCTCAGTCTCCCGTTTTATAGCATCTATTGACCACCAATTATCTACAAAACACTACAGTGTACAGAAACATGATTTTAAGAAAAAAATAGTTCTGGATATGGACAGTGGCGATGGTTGGGTGACAAAGTAAATGTCCTTAATGACATTGAATCATACACCTGGAAATGGTTAAAATGGTAAACTTTATGCTATGTATATTCTATTACAATTTTTAAAAATTTAAGAAAACAAGGTCCCCACTCAAAGAATCTGCCTTAAAATTTAAACCAATAAATGCCTGTGGTATACTCAGAGGGATGATTTGGTAAATCAGACAAGCAAACGTGATGCAGGGATGGCCCTAGAAGTATCACAGGTACTGGTGGCCTGTACCAGCAGCACTCAGAGATAGCTTCTGGGCTCAGCCATCTCAGGGGATGAATGTTGACCTGGAGACCAAAGTGTAAAACAACTCAGAAGGTGTGAGCAAGCCAAGAGCTAAGAAGATTATGAATTCCAGCCAGGCATGGTGGTACACGCATATAATCCCAGCAACTCAGGAGGCTGAGGCAGGACGATCACAAGGTCAAGGCCAGCCTCAGCAACTCAATGAGACCCTGTCTCAAAAATAAAAGATTTTTTAAAAAGGACTGGGGATGTAGCTCAGTGGTAAAGCACCCTTGGGTTCAATCCATGGCACCAAATACGCACGCGCATGCACACACACACACACACACACAAATTCCAGATGTCAGAAAGTTTTTTGGATCACTGCATTATACAGTTCCCCTACTGAACTGATTCATTTTTATATATGATTTAACTCTACCATTTTTAAAAGCTCTTTATTTGTAATTTGTTATTCATAATCAATTGGTACAATGTAGAACCTGAGAAGTTTCAATTGACATCACAACGGATCAAAAAAAGAAAACATACTGAATTTTTTTTTTAATTTTTTTATTTTTGAGCAACCTTACAAGATTTTAACAAAACAATATAAAATGTGTATAAGATGTGTATATATTCTGGACATTGCAACTGTCCCCAGGAGTGCCCCCCCCAATTACCCTCCCTTATCCCTCCCTTCCCCTTCCCGTTATAACTCTAAAAATAGTATTAAATTGTAAAGCATTACATCT